>ML801095.1:100925-113360 GCA_009831015.1 Picea engelmannii
AAAAAAAAACGCTTTTATAGCTTTTGTGTAATGATTCTTTTGTTTTTTTTTAAGATAGTTCTTTAGTCTAGTTGTCTGATATGAAGAATTCATGGACATTCTAACATTTCAATATGTTAATGGTCTTAGCTTATAAAGAGATTATGCTCACATTTCACATTTTCAATAAATATATGCCCTTTTATGCTACAAGTACATATTAGTATTGTCAATGATCCAATGTGAAAAAGCAATGCATGTATAATCTAATTATGCTAGCCAATGCACATTACTTTGTCTCACTTGGTCATGATCCGTTTATAATGTCCTTGGTTTGAATTAGAGCAAAGGTTTCCCTTGACTTTCCTCATATAGCATCTAAATACATATTTGAAAAGTTGTTGGCCCCATCAGGCCAACATTTCACACTTGTTGAGAGGGATAGATTCCCAATACTCAATAGTAGGGATTAAACCCAAGGAACGGGTCCAATTAAACTACCCCATGTTTGGAATAGAATAATCCTCTAGGTTTTGGTTTGAGAACCATTCAATGGGCTTTATGAGAATGTTTTAAAGTATTTCTATTTTGAATATTTTTTATTATATGTGAAACGTAGCAAATAAATCTAATCTGGATAAGTTTCAAGAAGTTTGTTCCCAATATAAATCTTGAAAATAGTGAGAGAAAATTAATTTTACGGAAGAAAACTGCTACAGGAATACTCCTAGCAATCACAAATTACTCCATTGCAGAAAGGATAAACCTATCACACAATGGTTTGCCATATGATTCATCACTGGTAATTCTACAATAATTAATGTATTAAATGACAAATGAAAGATAAAAAAAAATTAATAGAATTAACAAAGCACATCTAAGTTATTCATTGAAATCAAAAAAGAAGGTATTCATTTAATCGTGCAAGATAACTTGATATACTAGAAACTCTTACTAGACATGTAAGACATTAAACCAATAGTAGAATAATCCACGAGGCATAACTAATCCACATAGAAATCTTCAACAAAATGTCCCTTGACTCCAAAAGAGAGTTTTTGAATTAACACCATCGCATCAAAGCCAAAATCCCTTTTTAAAAGGTCAACTTACATATATATAAAGTAAAACTAATCTAATTATAGAATAAAACAAAAAGTGACCATGTAAAGGCCATGTGATTTGAAACAAACAGTGTCAAATCGACAAAAATGTATAACACCAAATTTGTAGTTCTTGGTGAGACCTTTCTAACAGTATAAGTCACATGCTGAACTTAGATTAGAATAAAAAGTTATCACAAAAATATTGATCACCCAACTTCATTTCACTTTCTCATCGGTGCTTTCATTTCACTTTATTTTTTATTGGCCAACTTCATTCACTTTCACCTTGATCAACCAACTTCATTCACTTTCACCTTGATCGACCAACTTCATTCACTTTCACCTTGATCGACCAACTTCAATCACTTTCATGTCACCACCTTCATTTCAATTTTTCATTAGCACTTTCATTTCAATTTATTCTTGATCGACACCTTCATTTCACTTTCTCATTAGCCCTTAACTTTGCTTTCATAACGACATTTAAAACCTACTTTGGTATAACGATGAAAGTCATCAAAACTCACCAATAACTGACCATGATTAATTTGAAAATAAGACCAACAAAATTAGAAAATTCTATGACAATTAACATATTAAATGATTCACTGGTTTTTTGTTTCATTGGTTTCGAGTTGTTGATGTAAACATTTTTTTGTATATATAAGAACTCTCTCTCTCTCTCTGTTGAATTTTCTCTATGCTTAGCTCATGCACATGTAGTTTATTTCTTTTAGCATGTACTTGAACCATAAACACTACAGCAACACCATACACAAGTGTTGCAATAACCAAGATCACAAGAAGAATGACCATGCACAAGAACACAAGAAGTATCCTGGGAAAACCTTTCTCAAACAAGGGAAAAACCCAACAATCCTTTGCTATATTCTCAAGAGAAGATTCCCCAAAACCATAGACCTAGCACACAAGAGGGTGCTTACCAAAACCTAGAAACTAGTGCCCAAGAGAGGTGCACACTTCAGCTGTACAATAACTTGATAATGTTACGAAATGACAAGTGTGAGTGTGTAATCATCAATGGGGATTCACCTTTATTTATACAACAACTGACACAACAAAATGTGTGTCTATTGACACAATATGGCCAACCTCAATAACTCAATAATATAATTAATCATTACACAAATATTAATTATCTTTCACATATTGTGGGGCCAACTTGTACCCTTTACATCACAAATTAGGGTTACAAGTAAATCTTACTCTCACACAATATAGCAAGGATCTTACACGTCCACTAGTGCTCAACCACTAGAGACACGTCCACCTGTGCTCGGCCACAGGGACGTCCTACTCAATAGAACACTCAACTAAGTCCACAGGAGTATCATCTCAAGCCGACTCAACTGATTCCACATGAATACAAGGCAGGAGACCATCTCAAACTCACTCAACTCAGTCCAGAGGAGTACAAATCAAGAGACAAAACGACATCACAACTCAGTCCAGAGTCTGACGCACACCCATCACATGGGCACACCCAACACTTGGGCTCTCTCTCAAATATGTCTCAACTCAGTCCAGAGGAGAACTATCTAGAGGATGTCTCATGAAGATGAAATCAACAACACTCCCTCTTAGCTAGGGATGCATTCTCCACCAGGCCAAGTCTCTCACGGAAGTACTCGAACTTCGTCCTGTAAAGTGGTTTGGTGAAGACATCTGCAACCTGCTCATGTATAGAAAGGTATTGCACTTGTATTGATTTCCTCTGCACCACATCTCTGATATAATGGTATTTGATCTCAATGTGTTTCAATTTATCATGAAACACAAGATTCTCTAAGAGATTCACACAACTCTGGTTATCGCAATGGATAACAATGGAATCTTATCAGGAAAATCTTATCAATCCTTTTCCATACTTCTAGTCTCAAGAAGTAGTGCATCATACCCAGATCCTTCATCTCTAATTCATAAGTCAATGCACGCTTGCATTCAACAATAAGACTTTATGAACCAGTGAGGAATAAATCATCAACATACAGGACCAAAATCAGGCACTCGTCACCAACAATATGATAATATAGGTTTGGATCATCAACACTCTTGTTGAAGCCCAAACTCATCAGGAATCCATCCATCTTCATGTACCAAGCACGAGGTGCCTGCTTTGGTCCATACAGATATTTCTTCAACCTGCACACATGAGACTTTTGCTCATGTATCACGAATCTATCTAGTTGCTCGATGTAAACTTCTTCCTCAATCTCACCATTGAGAAAGGTTGTGTTTGCATCCATCTGATGTAGTCTCCAACCCATGGATGTTTCTAGGGAAATGATCGTACGGATGGAAGTGTATCGATATACAGGTGCAAAAGTCTCCTCATAATCAATTCCCTCCACCTGAGAGAATCCTCTGGCCACAAATCTCACTTTATACTTCTCGACACTTCCATTGGCTGCATGCTTGATCTTATAGATCCACTTGGAAGTCACCACAAACTTCCCTTCCTGTCTCGGAACAATATCCCACACATCATTCTTCATGATGGACTGATATTCTTATGCCATGGCATCTTGCCAAACTTGTTGACCTATTGCTTTTCCATGACAAGAAGGCTCGATATCAATGATGTGTCTCATAGTTGAAATATAGCTCTAAAATCTTTGTGGTTTCTTGCTCTCTTAGAATGAGGATTTGCATGTCCCTCTACCTCCTGCAGAGTCTGTCGAGCTTAGGCAGGCCTTTTATGGCCTACTACAATGTCTCTGGGAACATCAATTGGAGCTACAAGATCAACTGGATCAATGATTGTCTCCCTTTGAATTGTTGTAGGGGGTTAAGGTATTGTTTCGCTGTCAATCTCCATCTGAGATTCTCTGGATCTTTGAAAGACTATATCTTCCTTAAAGGTGACATTTATGCTCACCTCAATCTGTCTCTAACTGGGGATGTAGATTCGGTATGCCTTTGAATATTCATTGTACCCCACAAATGTACCCTTTCTGCCTAAAGGGTCTAGCTTGGTCCTCTTCTCCTTGGGTACATGAAAGTATACTGAACACCCAAATATCCTGAAGTGTCCAACCTCAGGCTTCACTCCGGTGAAGGCTTCTTCGGGAGTCATGTTCTTCAAAATCTGACGAGGACTCATGTTCTGAACATACACAACTGTCATGGATGCTTCTGCCCACATAATCATAGGTAGATTTTGATCATGTATCATTGCTTTGGTTGCCTCAATGATGGTTAGGTTCTTCCTCTCTGCAACACCATTTTGTTGAGGGTTATAAGGAACGATGTACTCCCTCTTGATCCCTACCTCAATACAAAAATCACTTAAATCTATGGAATTGTACCCTCCTCCATTATCTGATCTCAACACCTTGATCCTCCTCCCATTCAGGTTCTCAACCTGAGCTTTAAACTCTTGAAATCTCCCAAGGAATCCATCCTTGGTCTTCAAGAAGTAAATCCACATCTTCCGAGAGTGATCATCGATGAAGAGCACATAGTACAAATATCCATTCAAGGAAGCAACAGACATGGGTCCACAAACATCTGAATGTATCAAGTCCAAGATCCCCTTAAATTTATTGTCACTACTTAAGAAGGACCCCTTGACATTCTTGCCAAGAGCACAACCTCTGCAAACGCCATCATGCTGAACATGTATCTCTGGAAGGCCTGCTACAATCTTCCCCAGAGCGGGAAGGGCTCTATAATGTATATGAGCAAGTCTCTTATGCCATAGCTCGCTCAAGCTTATAGTATCATGTAACAGGGCCTGAAATGGTCGGACAGTCAACCCGTATAATATTTTTGCTCGAACACCAATCACTCGGGCATAATTCATATGTGAGTTCTTATGCCATGCAATAAATTTTCCTTTAGATAAGGTAACCTTGTAGCCTTTATCCTCTAAGGAAGAAACAAAGACAAGGTTCCTTTTCATCCCAGGTACATATAATACCTCACTCAACTAAAGGGGTATGTCATAATCTAGTTGGAATGTAGAAGTTCCAACTCCTTTCACATTATATCTGGCATTGTCTCCAAGTACAACATGTAGACTAGACTCTTTCTCAACAAGGTCTGTCAGATGATCTTTATATCTAGTCATGTGTCTGGAAGCACCACTGTCAATTATCCAAATATCACTATCATTAGGAACAGTACCTGAGAGTGTTGATAAGAAGAATAAGGCTTCATCTTTTATGTCTTCATATCTCTGATGTGGCTCTGGATCAACATTAGCAATGGAGGCAAGTTGTCTTCCTTTCTTTCTGGTAGGACAATCTCTCACAATGTGTCAATACTTGTCACATCTGAAACATTGAATCTTTGATTTGTCTTTTCTATGTCCATGACCTGAGGTTGATGGAGTATTCTTGTCTTTGAATGATTTGTTGAAACTTATTCTATTTATTCCTCCTTTCTTTGTATGAAAGGCAAGAGCATGATTGTCATCATGAGGGGAGTCTTGCACTCCTCTAGCTACAAGTCTAGTTTCTTCCTGGGTGCAGTCTGTCCATAAACGATCAAAATTAGGTAGATTTGCTCTACCACTGATACTTTGAAGAAATGGTTCCCAATGTCTTGGAAGAGCATTGAGAGTAGTCAAGACAAGTTCTCTGTCTGATATGGTTTCTCCAATGGCACACAGTTGATCTCTGATCTCTGAAATCTTCATGAAGAAGGTAGCAACAGTGTCATCTTTTGTCATCTTGATATGTTGAAGCTGGCTCTTCAATGTAAGATCTCTGAGGGTGTCGGTACTCTCAAACATATTATTTAATGCACCACACATCTCATAAGTTGTCTTTAAGTTGGAAATACGAGGTAGGAGATGATCTCTTACTGAATAGATGATTATCTTCCTTGCTTTGACGTCGTATTTCTTCCACTCTTCCTTCTCTTCATCGGCAGTTGTTTCTGGTAGAATATTTGCTATCATGCTCAATAGTTCATCCTCTTCTAGGGTAATCTGTAGTCTTGATTTCTAGGAACTGAAATTGCTTGATCCATCAAGCCTATCTTCCACCAAAGTTCCGATCTTCATGGTTTGCAGATTCTTCCACAAACCCTTAACAACTAGGCTAGGAAACCTAACGAATAGGATAGGCTAGCAACCTTAGGTTTTGTTGGACTTATGACTGCCAACAATAAGCCTTGAAAGTCAAAAGAACACTGGTAAGCTTGAAAGATCCTTCAATGAGCTGCAAAAACCCTAAAAACTAAAATTCTGCAGACAATTGTGGAACCCTAGAAACCCTAGGGCCAACTTCCTGGAATTGCACTCTGAGAGTCTCTGGAGGTGCATTGAAGGAGGTCGTACACTCCTATGCAAATATTATCCCCAACGCTCAAGTATAAGTGTTGAAACTGGCAAAAGAAGGAGGGTCGTACTTTTTCAGAAACCTTAGAGGGTCGTACTTTTCAGCAACTGGGAGGTGACGACTTGCTAGAAAACTTGTGCAATGGTTCTTTAGGAACTTTTCTTTGATACCATGTTGAATTTTCTCTATGCTTAGCTCATGCACATGTAGTTTATTTCATTTAGCATGTACTTGAACCATAAACAATGCAGCAACACCATACATGTAGATTTTAACCTTGTACAATATTTACTGCAAACAAATATTCAATAAAAGAACAGAAAAGATACAATGGAAATTACAAACATTACACAGAGATTTTCCCCCTAGAAAACCAAATTGGGAAAACCAACATATTCTATATTGTCATTGTGTTACATTGTTTACAATACAATATACCTATAGGAGCCAAGGACATCCAAAACCCTAACCCAATGGAATGGATTAGTCAACAACCCTAATTCCTTAACCGGAAATAGAAAACCATCGACACAGAAACCATGTGCCGAAAAACCACCTAAATATATGACACGTTTCCCGAGGTAGAAAAAAATAGGGGGTTACAGGGTTACTCGTGCAAAGAATATAACACATACCCAACATTCTCCCACTTGTTGTTTTCTTTGCATACAGGGGGTTATAGGGTTACATAGTCAACAATCCATGGCAACAATGCCCATGGATCCTCTACACCAAGAGAACTTCTCAGTGCTCACAGATTTTGTTATTGAATCTGCAACATTCTTCAAAGTGTCCACCTTCACTAGCAATACTTTCTTTTCTTCAACCATGTCTCTTACAAAGTGATATTGAATATCAATATGCTTTGTCTTTGAATGATAAGTTGGGTTCTTCGCCAGAAAAATTGCACTCTGACTAAATCACAATTTATTTGTACAACTTGTTGTACCAACCCAATACCTGAACACAATGTTTGTAACCATACTGCTTCCTTACTTGTATGAGTGGTTGCCATGTATTCAACTTATACAGTTGAAAGTGACACTACAACCTATCTTTTGCTCATCCAACTTATTGCTCCTCCAAACAGGTTAAACATATACCCACTTGTAGATCTCCTACGATCCAGATCTCCAACCCAGTCTGCATCCACAAAGCCATGTATATCCACCACTTTGTCCAATCCCGATTTTCCTTGGTAGCATAATCCATAGCTAGCAGTGCCATGCAAATACCTGAAAACCCTTTTTATTGTTGTCCAATGCTCCTTCCCTGGTTTTGACATACACCTACTCAGAACTCCCACTGCTTGTGCAGTGCTTGGTCTAGTACAAACCATTGCATACATCAAACTGCCAACTGCACTCGCATATGGAACACAAGACATTTCCTCCTCCTCTTCATGTGTCTTGGGAAAGTGATCCGCAGATAACTTTATCCCAACATGAATAGGAAACTTGACCGGTTTACATTCCTGCATATTAAACCTCTGCAATATTGTCTTGGCATATTTTCTTTGATTTAACCAGAGTTTCATCTTTTTCTGATCTCTTTTAATTTCCATGCCCAAAATGAAATTTGAAGCACCGAGATCCTTCATGTCAAATTTAGAGGACAACTGAGTTTTCACATCTTGGATAATCTCCTTGTTGTTTCCTATCAACAACATGTCATCCACATACAAGACCAAATAGATCAAATGATCACCAATTAATCTAAAATACACACAATGGTCCTCTTTGCTTCTTGTGAAGCCAAGTCCCAACATAAAAGTATCAAATTTTTTATACCACATCCTTGGTGATTGTTTTAAACCATACAGGGACTTTTTCATCTTGCATATCGGCTCCTTCTCTCCCTTCATAGCATAACCTTCTGGTTGCTTCATATAGATTTCTTCTTCCAGATCCCCATGTAGGAATGTTGTCTTTACATCCATTTGTTCTACTTCAAAATCAAATGCAACAGCAATAGATAACAAAAATCTTATAGAGGTTAACTTGGCAACAGGAGAAAAAATCTCACCAAAATCAATTCCCTCAACCTGAGAATAACCCTTTGCTACTAACTGAGCTTTGTATTTCTCCACTTTCCTTCTGCATTCAACTTCTTTTTAAATACCCATTTGCTACCAATGGGATTTCTTCTAGTCAGCAACTCTACTAGATCCCAAGCCTCATTCTTATCCAAAGATGTCATTTCTTCGTCCATGGCCCTTTTCTAGAGATTTCCATCCTCTGAATCCACTGCCTCCCTGACAGTTCTAGGATCATCATCAGTAATAGACAAAGTAAAATTTGAATGGAAATCAGATGGAGTATACCTTTCTGGTAGCCTTCTTTCTCTAACCAATCTCCTCAATACTGGAGTATGAGGATCTTCTTCTTCTAATTCATGTTCTTTTGTAGAGTCTGACTCATCATCCTTTAAATCAAACTCTATTTTCTATGGTTCTTCCTTACTTGGTAGGACTTCATGTTCAACAACATCCTTCATTTCTCTAAATACCACATCTCGGCTATACACTACCTTCTTAGTTTTTGGGTTCCAAAGCTTATAACCTTTGAGACCATATTTATATCCAATACAGATACACTTTTCAGCCTTCTTATCTAGCTTACTCTCGTTTTCCTTTGGAACGTGAACATAGGCATCATAGCCAAATACCTTGAGATGTGTGAGAGAAGGTTCCTTACCAGTCCATAACTCTTGTGGAGTCTTGTCATCCAACACTGATGAGGGTGATATGTTGATCAGTTAACATGCAGTACCCACTCCCTCTGCCCAATTTTTTTTCCTTAACCCAACACCACTGAGCATGCACCTTGATTTTTCCATCATCGTCATGTTCATCCTTTCTGCAACTCCATTCTGCTGAGGTGTATATGGAGTAGTATTTTGCCTTGCTATACCGCACTTCTTACAAAATTATTCAAATTCATTCCCGCAGAACCCTCTGCCATTATCTGTCCTCAACGCCTTAATTATTTTCTCTGTTTGATTCTCAACAAGAGCCTTAAACTCTTTAAACCTGTCAAAGACTTCGGATTTCTTCATGAAGAAATATATCCAGGTATTCCTCGAGAATTCAACTATGAATGAGACATAGTACACAGATTTTCCTAATGATGGGACCAACACAGGTCCAAAAACATCACTATGAACTAGCTGTAAAATTCCTTCTGCCCTCGTTGCAATAGAGGGGAATCTTACCCGATTCTGCTTCCCATATAGACAAGTTTCACATAAATCAAAATCCAGAGAGCAGTTAGACATACCTTCAACCATACCTTTACCATGTAGTAGTCGAAGACCCTTCTCTCCGAAATGCCCCAGTCTTTGATGCCACAGCATAAGCTTTTCTCCAGAGAATGTAGGAGTTCTTTCTTCTTCAACTCCAATATCAAGAACAATAGAACTATTACACCCATCACTAATAGTGCTTCCTTGCAGCTTATACAGAGTTTCAAACCGAACTCCCTTCAACAACACCATTGCTCCTCGAACCATCCTGTAGGTTTCCTTTTCAAATATTGTTTTTACCCCTGCATCGTCCATTTTGCTTACAGAAATCAAATTTCTGGCCAAACCTGGGATGTGCAGACCACCAGGTATTGTTCTAATCCTTCCATCTATGAGCCTCAACTTGAATTTTCCTCATCCTATGATTCTGGTTGTCGAATCATCACCTAAGAAAACATTACCTCCATCATACTTTCATATTCGCAGAACCACTCCCTATGGGGAGTCATATGAAAGGATGCACCAGAGTCAACCAACTATGCCTCATGATCTGCATGTGTGCTTGAAGAATCCAAGTACACATCCCCTCCTTCTTCCTTGGAGGTCTTTTCTTCTGTAGAAGGAGATTCTTCAGATCCCTTCTTTTTCTCAACTTTGGATCTACACTTCTTCTTGTAGTGCCCTTCTTTTCCACATCTCCAACATACCTTTACAAACTTTTTGCGAGATTTAGATCTACCCTTAGATTTAGATCTCCCACTTGAGAACTTATATCTTTTTCTTTCCTGGGAACGTCCTCTTGCAAATAATGTATCTGTGCTAAGTCCTTCCATATTCTTTTGTCTCATCTCCTCTGACAACAAGGATGAGACCACTTCCTCAAACTTCAAGGCAGATATATTACTACCTATGGCCACAACCAGACTATCCCACGAGTTTGGTAAAGAACACATTAAACTGATACATTTATCTTCATCTGAAATTTTAATCTCAACAGATACTAACTGACTTACCACAGTATTGGAGGCGTTCAAATGCTCTGCCACCGAGTCTCCATCTCTCATCCTTAGGTTATACAACTTCTTTCTCGGGAATAGTTTATTTACTAGGGACGTAGACTGATAAAACTTCCCCAACTTTTCTCATAAATCCTTGGTTGTATTTTCCTCTGACACATTCAATAATACTGAATCGGAGAGACACAGTCAGATTGTTCTCTTTGCCTTCCGATCCAACTTTTTCCAGTCATCTGTTGAAGTTCATGTAGGTGCAGTACTTGGATCTACCATGATCCACTGATCTATGTCCACCAATAGATCTTCCATCTTGAGCTTCCACAACTCAAAACTTTGCCCATTAAACTTCTTGATCTCCATCTTCGAATTGCTTGCCATTTCTTTTCACTTGAAAAATCAATACCACAGATCTCCCACTGTAACAAGGCTTATCACAGTCCTGAGCCAAACCCTTGACCACAAAGGCGTTCCCCTGACGCCAACAAAGATTTGATACCAAATGTAGATTTTAACCTTGTACAATATTTACTGCAAACAGATATTCAGTAAAAGAACAGAAAAAATACAATGGAAAATACAAACATTACACAAAGATTTTTCCCCTGGAAATCCAAACCAAGAAAACCAACATATTCTATATTTTCATTGTGTTACATTGTTTACAATACAATATACATATAAGAGCCAGCGGCATCCAAAACCCTAACCTAATGACCTGGATTAGTCAACAACCCTAATTCCTTAACCGGAAATAGAAAACCATCGACAAAGAAACCATGTGTCGAAAACCACCTAAATATAACACATACCCAGCAATACACAAGTGCTGCAATAACCAAGATCACAAGAAGAATGACCATGCACAAGAACACAAGAAGTATCATGGGAAAACCCTTCTCAAAAAAGGGGAAAACCCAAAAATACTTTGTTATATTATCAAGAGAAGATCCCCCAACACTATAGACCTAGCACACAAGAGGGTGCTTACCAAAACCTAGAACCTAGCGCCCAAGAGAGGTGCGCACTTCAATCATACAAGCATTTGCTGAAATTCTGAAATGACAAGTGTGAGTGTGTAATCCTCAATGGGGATTCACCTTTATTTATACAACAACTGACACAACAAAAGGTGTGTCTATTGGCACAATAGGGCCAACCTCAATAACTCAATAATATAATTAATCATTAAACAAATATTAATTATCTTTCACATATGGTGGGGCAGACTTGTACCCTTTACATCACAAATTAGGGTTACAAGTAAATCTTACTCTCAAACAATATAGCAAGGATCTCACACGTCCACTAGTGCTTAGCCACTAGGGACATGTCCACCTGTGCTTAGCCATAAGGATGTCCTACTCAACAAATCACTCAACTGAGTCCAGAGGAGTATCATCTGGAGTACCATCTCAAGCCGACTCAACTGAGTCCACATGAGTACAAAGCAGGAGACCATCTCAAGCTAACTCAACTCAGTCCAGAGGAGTACAAAGCAAGAGACCACATGTCATCACAACTCAGTCCATAGTCTGACGCACCCCCATCACGTGGGCACACCCAACACTTGGGCTCTCTCTCAAAGATGTCTCAACTCAGTCAAGAGGAGAACGATCTGGAGGATGTCTCATGAAGCTGCAATCAACACCATCTCTCTCTCTCTCTCTCTCTCTCAGTCCAGAGTCTGACGCACACCCATCACGTGAGCACACCTAACACTTGGGCTCTCTTTCTCTCTCTTAGTCCAAAGTATGAAGCACACCCATCACGTGGGCACACCCA
>ML801095.1:125802-161103 GCA_009831015.1 Picea engelmannii
CTCTATGCTTAGCTCATGCACATGTAGTTTATTTCATTTAGCATGTACTTGAACCATAAACACTACAGCAACACCATACACAAGTGCTGCAATAACCAAGATCACAAGAAGAATGACCATGCACAAGAACACAAGAAATATCCTGGGAAAACCCTTCTCAAACAAGGGAAAAACCCAATAATCATTTGCTATATTCTCAAGAGAAGATTCCCCAAAACCATAGACCTAGCACACAAGAGGGTGCTTACCAAAACCTAGAAACTAGCACCCAAGAGAGGTGCACACTTCAGCCATACAATCACTTGCTAATGTTACGAAATGACAAGTGTGCGTGTGTAATCCTCAATGGGGATTCACCTTTATTTATACAACAACTGACACAACAAAATGTGTGTCTATTGACACAATATGGCCGACCTCAATAACTCAATAATATAATTAATCATTACACAAATATTAATTATCTTTCACATATTGTGGGGCCAACTTGTACCCGTTACATCACAAATTAGGGTTACAAGTAAATCTTACTCTCACACAATATAGCAAGGATCTTACACGTCCACTAGTGCTCGACCACTAGAGACACGTCCACCTGTGCTCAGCCATAGGGATGTCCTACTCAACAGATCACTCAACTGAGTCCACAGGAGTATCATCTGGAGTACCATCTCAAGCCGACTTAATTGATTCCACATGAGTACAAGGTAGGAGACCATCTCAAACTCACTCAACTCAGTCCAGAGGAGTACAAATCAAGAGACAAAACAACATCACAACTCAGTCCAGAGTCTAATGCACACCCATCACATGGGCACACCCAACACTTGGGCTCTCTCTCAAATATGTCTCAACTCAGTCCAGAGGAGAACTATCTGGAGGATGTCTCATGAAGTTGCAATCAACAACATTCCCTCTCAGCTAGGGATGCATTCTCCACCAGGCCAAGTCTCTCATGGAAGTACTTGAACTTCGTCCTGTAAAGCGGTTTGGTGAAGACATCTGCAACCTGCTCATGTGTAGAAAGGTATTGCACGTGTATTGATTTCCTCTGCACCACATCTCTGATATAATGGTATTTGAACTCAATGTGTTTCAATTTATCATGAAACACAAGATTCTCTGAGAGATTCACACAGCCCTGGTTATCGCAATGGATAAAAATGGAATCTTATCAGGAAAATCTTATCAGTCCTTTTCCATACTTTAGTCCCAAGAAGTAGTGCATCATACCCAGATCCTTCATCTCGAATTCATAAGTCAATGCACGCTTGCATTCAACAATAAGACTTTATGAACCAGTGAGGAATAAATCATCAACATATAGGACCAAAATCAGGCACTCGTCACCAACAATATGATAATATAGGTTTGGATCATCAACACTCTTGTTGAAGCCCAAACTCATCAGGAATCCATCCATCTTCATGTACCAAGCACGAGGTGCCTGCTTTAGTCCATACAGATCTTTCTTCAACCTGCACACATGAGACTTTTGCTCATGTATCACGAATCCATCTAGCTGCTCGATGTAAACTTCTTCCTCAATCTCACCATTGAGAAAGGTTGTCTTTGCATCCACCTAATGTAGTCTCCAACCCATGGATGCTGCTAGGGAAATGATCGTACGGATGGAAGTGTATCGAGATACAGGTGCAAAAGTCTCCTCATAATCAATTCCCTCCACCTGAGAGAATCCTCTAGCCACAAATCTCGCTTTGTACTTCTCAACACTTCCATTGGCTGCATGCTTGATCTTATAGATCCACTTGGAAGTCACCACAAACTTCCCTTCCTATCTCGGAACAATATCCCACACATCATTCTTCATGATGGATTGATATTCTTATGTCATGGCATCTTGCCAAACTTGTTGACCTATTGCTTTTCCATGACAAGAAGGCTCAATATCAATGATGTGTCTCATAGTTGAAATATAGCTCGAAAATCTTTATGGTTTCTTGCTCTCTTAGAATGTGCCTCAAGGAGTTGCATGTCCCTCTACCTCTTGCAGAGTCTGTTGAGCCCAGGAAGGCCTTTTATGGCCTACTACAATGTCTCTGGGAACATCAATTGGAGCTACAGGATCAACTGGATCAACTGGATCAATGATTGTCTCCCTTTGAATTGTTGTAGGGGGATAAGGTATTGTTTCGCTGTCAATCTCCATCCGAGATTCTCTAGATCTTCGAAAGACTATCTCTTCCTTAAAGGTGACATCTATGCTCACCTCAATCTATCTCTAATTGGGGATGTAGATTCAGTATGCCTTCGAATATTCATTGTACCCCACAAATGTACCCTTTCTTCCTAAATGGTCTAGCTTGGTCCTCTTCTCATTGGGTACATGAAAGTATACTAAACACCCAAATATCTTGAAGTGTCCAACCTCAGGCTTCACTCCGATGAAGGCTTCTTTGGGAGTCATGTTCTTCAAAATCTGACGAGGACTCATGTTCTGAACATACACAACTGTTATGGATGCTTCTGCCCATAGAATCATAGGTAGATTCTGATCATGTATCATTGCTTTGGTTGCCTCAATGATGGTTATGTTCTTCCTCTCTGCAACACCATTTTGTTGAGGGTTATAAGGAACGGTGTACTCCCTCTTGATCCCTACCTCAATACAGAAATCACTTAAATCTCTGGAAGTGTACTCTCCTCCATTATCTGATCTCAACACCTTGATCCTCCTCCCGTTCAGGTTCTCAACCTGAGCTTTAAACTCTTGAAATCTCACAAGGAATCCATCCTTGGTCTTCAAGAAGTAAATCCACATCTTCCGAGAGTGATCATCGATGAAGAGCACATAGTACAAATATCCATTCAAGGAAGCAACAGACATGGGTCCACAAACATTTGAATG
The DNA here is from genome assembly GCA_009831015.1 of Picea engelmannii. NCBI lineage: Eukaryota > Viridiplantae > Streptophyta > Pinopsida > Pinales > Pinaceae > Picea > Picea engelmannii. Next base: position 128,672 of record ML801095.1, read on the forward strand.
TATCAATTCCAAGATCCCCTTAAATCTGTTGTCACTACTTAAGAAGGACCCCTTGACATTCTTTCCAAGAGCACAACCTCTGCAAACGCCATCATGCTGAACATGTATCTCTGGAAGGCCTGCTACAATCTTCCCTAGAGCGGGAAGGGCTCTATAATGTATATGAGCAAGTCTCTTATGCCATAGCTCGCTCAAGCTTATAGTATCATGTAACAGGGTCTGAAATGGTCAGACAGTCAACTCGTATAAGATGTTTTCTCGAACACCAATCATTCGGGCAGAATTCATATGTGAGTTCTTGTGCCATGCAATAAATTTTCCTTTAGATAAGGTAACCTTGTAGCCTTTATCCTCTAAGGAAGAAACAGAGATAAGGTTCCTTTTCATCCCAGGTACATATAATACCTCACTCAACTAAAGGGGTATGTCATAATCTAGTTGGAATGTAGAAGTTCCAACTCCTTTCACATTATATCTGGCATTGTCTCCAAGTACAACATGTAGACTAGACTCTTTCTCAACAAGGTCTGTCATATGATCTCTATATCCAGTCACGTGTCTGGAAGCACCACTATCAATTAGCCAAATATCACTATCATTAGGAATGGTACCTGAGAGTGTTGATAAGAAGAATAAGGCTTCATATTTTATGTCTCCATCTCTTTGATGTGGCTCTGGATCAACATTAGCAATGGAGGCAAGTTGTCTTCCTTTCTTTCTGGTAGGACAATATCTCACAATGTGTTAATACTTGTCACATCTGAAACACTGAATCTTTGATTTGTCTTTTCTATGTCCATGACCTGAGGTTGATGGAGTCTTCTTGTCTTTGAATTATTTGTTGAAACTTATTCTATGTATTCCTCCTTTCTTTGTATGAAAGGCAAGAGCATGATTGTCATCACGAGGGGAGTCTTGCACTCCTCTAGCTATAAGTCTATTTTCTTCCTAGGTGCAGTCTGTCCATAAACGATCAAAATTAGGTAGATCTGCTCTACCACTGATACTTTGAAGAAATGGTTCCCAATGTCTTGGAAGAGCATTGAGAGTAGTCAAGACAAGTTCTCTGTCTGATATGGTTTCTCCAATGGCACCCAGTTGATCTCTGATCTCTGAAATCTTCATGAAGAAGGTAGCAACAGTGTCATCTTTTGTCATCTTGATATGTTGAAGCTGTCTCTTCAAAGTAAGATCTATGAGGGTGTCGATACTCTCAAACATATTATTTAATGCACCACACATCTCATAAGTTTTCTTTAAGTTGGCAATACGAGGTAGGAGATGATCTCTTACTGAATAGATGATTATCTTTCTTGCTTTGACATTGTCTTTCTTCCACTCTTCCTTCTCTTCATCGACAGTTGTTTCTGGTAGAATCTTTGCTATCACACTCAATAGTTCATCCTCTTCCAGGGTAATTTGTATTCTTGATTTCCAAGAACTGAAATTGCTTGATCCATCAAGTCTATCTTCCACCAAAGTTCTTATCTTCATGGTTTGCAGATTCTTCCACAAACCCTTAACAACTAGGCTAGGAAACCTAACGACTAGGCTAGGCTAGCAACCCTATGTTTTATTGGACTTATGACTACCAACAATAAGCCTTGAAAGTCAGAAGAACACTGGTAAGCTTGAAAGATCCTTCAATGAGCTGCAAAAACCCTAAAAACTAAAATTCTACAGATAATTGTGGAACCCTAGAAACCCTAGGGCCAACTTCCCGGAATTGCACTTTGAGAGTCTCTAGAGGTGCACTGAAGGAGGTCGTACACTCCTATGAAAATATTATCCCCAATGCTCAAGTATAAGTGTTGAAACTGGCAAAAGAAGGAGGGTCGTACTTTTTCAAAAACCTTAGAGAGTTGTACTTTTCAGCAACTGGGAGGTGACAACTTACTAGAAAACTTGTGCAATGGTTATTTAGGAACTTTGCTCTGATACCATGTTGAATTTTATCTATGCTTAGCTCATGCACATGTAGTTTATTTCATTTAGCATGTACTTGAACCATAAACAATGCAGCAACACCATACATGTAGATTTTAACCTTGTACAATATTTACTGCAAACAAATATTCAGTAAAAGAACGGAAAAGATACAATGGCAAATACAAATATTACACAAAGATTTTTCCCCTAGAAAACCAAACCGGGAAAACCAGCATATTCTATATTTTCATTGTGTTACATTGTTTACAATACAATATACCTATAGGAGCCAGCGACATCCAAAACCCTAACCCAATGACATGGATTAGTCAACAACCCTAATTCCTTAACCGGAAATAGAAAACCATCGACACAGAAACCATGTGCCGAAAAACCACCTAAATATATGACACGTTTCCCGAGGTAGAAAAAAATAGGGGGTTACAGGGTTACTCGTGCAAAGAATATAACACATACCCAACATTCTCCCACTTGTTGTTTTCTTTGCATACAGGGGGTTATAGGGTTACATAGTCAACAATCCATGGCAACAATGCCCATCGATCCTCTACACCAAGAGAACTTCTCAGTGCTCATAGATTTTGTTATTGAATCTACAACATTCTTCAAAGTGTCCACCTTCACCAAGAATACTTTATTTTCTTCAACCATGTCTCTTACAAAGTGATATTGAATATCAATATGCTTTGTCTTCGAATGATAAGTTGGGTTCTTCGCCAGAAAAATTGCACTATAACTAAATCACAATTTATTTGTACAGCTTGTTGTACCAACCCAATACCTGAACACAATCTTTGTAACCATACTACTTCCTTACTTGTATGAGTGGTTGCCATGTATTCAACTTATGTAGTTGAAAGTGACACTACAACCTGTCTTTTGCTCATCCAACTTATTGCTCCTCCAAACAGGTTAAACACATACCCACTTGTAGATCTCCTACGATCCAGATCTCCAACCCAGTCTGCATCCACAAAGCCATGTATATCCACCACTTTGTCCAATCCTGATTTTTCTTGGTAGCATAATCCATAGCTAGCAGTGCCACGCAAATACCTGAAAACCCTTTTTACTGTTGTCCAATGCTCCTTCCCTAGTTTTGACATACACCTGCTCAGAACTCCCACTACTTGTGCAATGCTCGGTCTAGTACAAACCATTGCATACATCAAACTGCCAATTGCACTCGCATATGGAACACGAGACATTTCCTCCTCCTCTTCATGTGTCTTGGGACACTGATCCACAGATAACTTTATCCCAACATGAATAGGAACCTTGACCAGTTTACATTCCTACATATTAAACCTCTGCAATATTGTCTTGACATATTTTCTTTGATTTAACCAGAGTTTCATCTTTTTCTGATCTCTTTTAATTTCCATGCCCAAAATGAAATTTGAAGCACCGAGATCCTTCATGTCAAATTTAGAGGACAACTGAGTTTTCACATCTTGGATAATCTCCTTGTTGTTTCCTATCAACAACATGTCATCCACATACAAGACCAAATAGATCAAATGATCACCAATTAATCTAAAATACACACAATGGTCCTCTTTGCTTCTTGTGAAGCCAAGTCCCAACATAGAAGTATCAAATTTTTTATACCACATCCTTGGTGATTGTTTTAAACCATACAGGGACTTTTTCAGCTTGCATACTAGCTCCTTCTCTCCCTTCACAGCATAACCTTCTGGTTGCTTCATATAGATTTCTTCTTCCAGATCCCCATGTAGGAATGTTGTCTTCACATCCATTTGTTCTACTTCAAAATCAAATGCAACAACAATAGATAACAAAAATCTTATAGAGGTTAACTTGGCAACAGGAGAAAAAATCTCACCAAAATCAATTCCCTCGACCTGAGAATAACCCTTTGCTACTAACCGAGCTTTGTATTTCTCCACTTTTCCTTCTGCATTCAGCTTCTTTTTAAATACCCATTTGCTACCAATGAGATTTCTTCTAGTCGACAACTCTACTAGATCCCAAGCCTCATTCTTATCCAAAGATGTCATTTCTTCGTCCATGTCCCTTTTCTAGAGATTTCCATCCTCTGAATCCACTGCCTCCCTGATAATTCTAGGATCATCATCAGTAATAGACAAAGCAAAATTTGAATGGAAATCAGATGGAGTATACCTTTCTGGTAGCCTTCTTTCTCTAACCAATCTCCTCAATACTGGAGTATGAGGATCTTCTTCTTCTAATTCATGTTCTTCTGTAGAGTCTGACTCATCATCCTTAAATCAAACTCTATTTTCTATGGTTCTTCCTTACTTGGTAGGACTTCATGTTCAACAACATCCTTCATTTCTCTAAATACCACATCTCGGCTATACACTACCTTCTTAATTTTTGGGTTCCAAAGCTTATAACCTTTGAGACCATTTTTATATCCAATACAGATACACTTTTCATCCTTCTTATCTAGCTTACTCTCGTTTTCCTTTGGAACGTGAACATATGCATCACAGCCAAATACCTTGAGATGTGTGAGAGAAGGTTCATTACCAATCCATACCTCTTGTGGAGTCTTGTCATCCAACGCTGATGAGGGTGATATGTTGATCAGGTAACATGCAGTACCCACTCCCTCTGCCCAAAAAAATTTCCCTGACCCAACACCACTGAGCATGCACCTTGATTTTTCCATCATCGTCATGTTCATCCTTTCTGCAACTCCATTCTGCTGAGGTGTATATGGAATAGTATTATGCCTTGATATACTACACTTCTTACAAAATTCTTCAAATTCATTCCCGCAGAACCCTCTGCCATTATCTGTCCTTAGCACCTTAATTCTTTTCTTTGTTTGATTCTCAACAAGAGCCTTAAACTCTTTAAACCTGTCAAAGACTTCGGATTTCTTCATGAGGAAATATATCCAGGTATTCCTCGAGAATTCAACTATGAATGAGACATAGTACACAGATTTTCCCAATGATGGGACCGACATAGGTCCAAAAACATCACTGTGAACTAGCTATAAAATTCCTTCTGCCCTCGTTGCAATAGAGGAGAATCTTACCCGATTCTGCTTCCCATATAGACAAGTTTCACAGAAATCAAAATCTAGAGAGCAGTTAGACATACCTTCAACCATACCTTTACCATGTAGTAGTCGAAGACCCTTCTCTCTGATATGCCCCAGTCTTTGATGCCACAGCATAAGCTTTTCTCCAGAGAATGTAGGAGTTCTTTCTTCTTCAACTCCAATATCAAGAACAATAGAACTATTACACCCATCACTAATAGTGCTTCCTTGCAGCTTATACAGAGTTTCAAACCAAACTCCCTTCAACAACACCATTGCTCCTCGAACCATCCTGCAAGTTTCCTTTTCAAATATTGTTTTTACCCTTTCATAATCCATTTTGCTTATAGAAATCAAATTTCTGGCCAAACCTGGGATGTGCAGAACACTAGGTAGTGTTCTAATCCTTCCATCTATGAGCCTCAACTTGACTTTTCCTCGTCCTATGATTCTGGTTGTTGAATCATCACCTAAGAAAACATTACCTCCATCATACCTTTCATATTCACAGAACCACTCCCTATGGGGATTCATATGAAAGGATGCATCAGAGTCAACCAACCATGCCTCATGATCTGCATGTGTGCTTGAAGAATCCAAGTACACATCCCCTCCTTCTTCCTTGGAGGTATTTTCTTCTGTAAAAGGAGATTCTTCAAATCCCTTCTTTTTCTCAACTTTGGATCTACACTTCTTCTTGTAGTGCCCTTCTTTTCCACATCTCCAACATACCTTTACAAACTTTCTACGAGATTTAGATCTACCCTTAGATTTAGATCTCCCACTTGAGAACTTATATCTTTTTCTTTCCTGGGAACGTCCTCTTGCAAATAATGTGTCTGTGCTAAGTCCTTCCATATTCTTTTGTCTCATCTCCTCTGACAACAAGGATGAGACCACTTCCTCAAACTTCAAGGCAGTTTTATTACTACCTATGGCCACAACCAGACTATCCCACGAGTTTGGTAAAGAACACATTAAACTGATACATTTATCTTCATCTGAAATTTTAATCTCAACAGATACTAACTGACTTACCACAGTATTGGAGGCGTTCAAATGTTCTGCCACCGAGTCTCCATCTCTCATCCTTAGGTTATACAACTTCTTTCTCAGGAATAGTTTATTTACTAGGGACTTAGACTGATAAAACTTCCCCAACTTTTCCCATAAATCCTTGGTTGTAGCTTCCTCCGACACATTCAATAATACTGAATCGGAGAGACACAGTCAGATTGTGCTCTTTGCCTTCCGATCCAACTTTTTCCAGTCATTTGTTGAAGTTCATGTAGGTGCAGTACTTGGATCTACCATGATCCACTGATCTATGTCCACCAATAGATCTTCCATCTTGAGCTTCCACAGCTCAAAACTTTGCCCATTAAACTTCTCGATCTCCATCTTCGAATTGCTTGCCATTTCTTTTCACTTGAAAAATCAATACCAAAGATCCCCCATTGTAACAAGGCTTATCACAGTCCTAAGCCAAACCCTTGACCACAAAGGTGTTCCCCTGACGCCAACAAAGATTTGATACCAAATGTAGATTTTAACCTTGTATGATATTTACTGCAAACAGATATTCAGTAAAAGAACAGAAAAAATACAATGGAAAATACAAACATTATACAAAGATTTTTCCCCTGGAAATCCAAACCAAGAAAACCAACATATTCTATATTTTCATTGTGTTACATTGTTTACAATACAATATACATATAGGAGCCAGCGGCATCCAAAACCCTAACCTAATGACTTGGATTAGTCAACAACCCTAATTCCTTAACCGAAAATAGAATACCATCGACAAAGAAACCATGTGCCGAAAACCACCTAAATATAACACATACCCAGCAATACACAAGTGCTGCAATAACCAAGATCATAAGAAGAATGACCATGCACAAGAACACAAGAAGTATCATGGGAAAACCCTTCTCAAAAAAGGGGAAAACCCAGCAATACTTTGTTATATTCTCAAGAGAAGATCCCCCAACACCATAGACCTAGCACACAAGAGGGTGCTTACCAAAACCTAGAACCTAGCGCCCAAGAGAGGTGTGCACTTTAGTCATACAAGCACTTGCTGAAATTCTGAAATGACAAGTGTGAGTGTGTAATCCTCAATGGGGATTCACCTTTATTTATTCAACAACTGACACAACAAAAGGTGCGTATATTGGCACAATAGGGCCAACCTCAACAACTCAATAATATAATTAATCATTAAACAAATATTAATTATCTTTCACATATGGTGGGGTAGACTTGTACCCTTTACATCACAAATTAGGGTTACAAGTAAATCTTACTCTCAAACAATATAGCAAGAATCTCACACGTCCACTAGTGCTTAGCCACTAGGGACACGTCTACCTGTGCTTAGCCATAAGGATGTCCTACTCAACAGATCACTCAATTGAGTCCATAGGAGTATCATCTGGAGTACCATCTCAAGCCGACTCAACTGAATCCACATGAGTACAAAGCAGGAGACCATCTCAAGCTAACTCAACTCGGTCTAGAGGAGTACAAAGCAAGAGACACATGTCATCACAACTCAGTCCATAGTCTGACGCACCCCCATCATGTGGGCACACCCAACACTTGGGCTCTCTCTCAAAGATGTATCAACTCAGTCAAGAGGAGAACGATCTGGAGGATGTCTCATGAAGCTGCAATCAACACCAACTCTCTCTCTCTCTCTCAGTCCAGAGTCTGACGCACACCCATCACGTGGGCACACCTAACACTTGGGCTCTCTTTCTCTCTCTTAGTCCAGAGTCTGATGCACACCCATCACGTGGGCACACCCAACACTTGGGCTCTCTCTCAAAGATGTCTCAACTCAATCTAGAGGAGAACGATCTGGAGGATGTCTCATGAAGCTGTAATCAACAACATCTCTCTCTCTCTCTCTCTCTCTCTCTCTCTCTCTCTCTCACACCAATAGTTCCAAGTCAACAAAAATGTATAACAACAAAGTTACAGATCTTGGTGAGACCTTTCCAATGGTATAAGGCAAACCCTAAATGGAGATCAAAATCAAAAGTTATCACGAAAATACCAAAAGGGTTTTTTCTTTGGTGAGAGATTCTTTTCACTTTCGTATTGCCGCCTTCATTTCACTTTATCATCGACGCTTTCATTTCACTTTCTTCTTGATCGACGCCTTCAATTCACTTTCTCATTGGCATCTTCATTTCACTTTCTCATCGGTGCTTTCATTTCATTTTTTTCTTGATTAACCAACTTCATTCACTTTTGTATCGATGCCTTCATTTCACTTTCTCATCGGCACTTAAATTTACTTTCTCGTTGACGTTTAAAACCCACTTTGTTATAATGATGAAAGTAATCAAAACTCCTCGATAACTAATCATGATTAATTAAAAAAAAGGCCAAAGAACTTAGAAAAACACAATGGAGATGTCCTTCAACATGGAATAATGCATGTTTGGGTATAATTGCCAAACCTTTGGAAGGGGTATGTTGATATACCTTCTGATAAACTTTGGTATAGCGATGTCATTAGAACTAAAATGCAAAAAAATTAGTTGCAAAAAATGAAATAACTTAAAAACTTTGCATATGGGATTCATAGGTTTTTAATCGCTACTTCTAATCATACAAAAATATCTATTTTCATACAATTACCATGTTCTTAGTTTACCCAACAAAATTTAAAAAAACAAACACTTTGACCTTTTCACCTTATAACGACATACTTTTTGCACCTTCATTTGTAATTGTTAGTTTAAAAATCCTTTAACTCAAAAAGTATGGATTAACTAACAACTGTTTGGCTTTATTAGTAGGAATGTTCACTCCTAACAACATTTATATAATATTTGTCCTCTCCAACTATTATTTAATAAATTTTAATTTAAAAATTGGTTTAATCTTATGAGAGCGATTTAATGTCTATCGATATAATAAGGCTTCCATATACTGCAGCCACACTTCTGACTAATGTTTTCCAAACCGAGTTTCTTAGCGAAAAAATAATATTGCTTCCAAATCGAAGAGAGGATAGGATTTCCAATGTGGTTGAGAGTACATATCCCCAGCTCTCGTAAATGATCCACTAACAACGTTTGAAGGTAACAACTATCTCCACATCCAACTATAGCACCCACCCACTCTTATCCGAACCTTCCTACCCGAGCCAACTTTCCATGCCAAGAATTGATCAATCAAAGGAAAATCATTTGTGATCACTCGTCATTGATTCGAGGCATTTATTGTAGATTTCCTTTTTGTCGAATCCAATCTAATATAGTTCTCAGCTTAATGTATTTGGAAATCAATATATGCCTCCACAAGATGTCACTAGACAAAAAAAAACCATAGAGATTTCACGACCAACACATGACAAAAAGACACTAAGTATTTAATACCCCATCTACCTACACTTTTCGAGGTAGATAGTTGGTTTGTATTTATCAAATGTGACCCTAGATACTCAAAACTGCCTTTCCATGAAAAATTAAAGCACATTTTGCTAATTCGAGTGAAAACCCCTTTTAGAATATTATCCAACATATCTCAATATACAAGGATCACTTCAATCATTGATTTGATCAAGACAAGTCTGCATCCATGAGAGATCCATCTGTTACACAATAATTGAATCCTACAATCAACATGAGCCACTAACCACCTCCAATCAGCCAACCCGTAATTGTCTAGTTTTAAATTAAATCTGAGATACTTTGATCTGTCCCCTATCTCATGTATGGAAAAAATGAACAAAGAATCAAATAAAGTACGATGAGGCCCCTAAGCATCCATCAAATAAATGGAAGATTTCTTCGCCTTGATAATCATGCCTGTGGCCTCACAGAAAAGAGTTAGAGATTCCTTCAATGCATTACCATCATGATCTACACACGAGCAAAATATTAGGATATTATCCATAAACAATAAGTGGGTAAGGTTGATCGATCTTCCTAAACGAACTCCAAGAAAACCCTTAACTATTTTTGCTTTATATAGTGCATGACTAAGGTCATTCATCGCTAATAGAAACATATGGGGCAATAAAGGACAACCTTGGTGAAGGCCACAACTTGGATGGAAGAAAGGAGAGCACGCCCCATTGATAAGAATTTTAAAAGAAATAGTAGTGAGACAAGCCATAATCCACTCAACAAGAGGTAAGCCAAAAACCACGTGCAATAGGAGAAGACAAAGATAAAGCGAGGAGACCATGTCATAAGCTTTGGAGAGATCAATTTTGAACATATAGCATAGGAATTTATGGACTTTGATGGCATGAATCCCTTCTTGGGTTGAACCTTTGGATTTGTGAATTATCCGACCCTTCAAGAAACCAAATTGTTTTGGAGAGATTGAAGAAGTTAGCTCAAGATTTAGGCATGTAGCAATAATTTTATAAAGAAAATTATAAAGGGAAATAGGGAGAAAAACATTAAAGGATGAAGGATGATCCATCTTCGGAATGACAACGATAAAAATAGCATTGATACAAGGAATGAGCTTACCCGAAGATCACACCTCTTCAACCACTTGATGCAAATCATTGCCCACTGTGTCAAAGAAATGCTCAAATAACTCTACAGTTCAGTCATCAAGCTCAAGACTTTTATCTTTTTTAAAAGAGGATAAAACCCTCGTAGTTCTTCTAAGAAAATCTCTTTGTATAAATCACAATTTTCCTCTTCTGCTATAATCCAAAGAAATAAAAAATTTGTTTAAGAATATAATCCATCTTTTTTTTTATTAGGCTCCTTAAATAGCCTATTGAAATGATCAACCCCTAGAGCCGCTAAATTATGAAATCCACAAACAGATTTTATTTGCATGTCCTCAAGATCCCATATAGTGTTTGTATTTCTCCAATAGATTTGCAAAGTTCTGAAAGAACTTAGTGTTTTGATCGCCCATCTCTCCATAGAGCACGAATTTTGAGACACCATGTCTGCTCCTGCTCACGAATTAAGGAATGTTGTCATGATTCAAGCTTTTGAACATTCTTCCATTGCCTCCAGATCCCCCTGTGCATATTGAAAATATACATATGTGATTTCTAGCTTCTCCTCAATAGACCTAATATATTGATCAATTAATCTCCTTCTCCCCTTGGCCCAAGCAGAGACAAGGCCCTTGAGTTGCATAAAATTTGTAACAAAGTGCACACTAGGAGACAAATTGGCATCCCTTTAAAACTTGTGCCAATTACTCTTGACCAGGGATCGAAACTCCTCTATATTTAGCCATGACTAATTGAATTTGAAAGGATATCTCGACCTCTCATCAGGTAAACCCAACTATAAGAATACAGGAAAATGATCAGAATGGCGGGTTGGGCCCACCCATGATCTATACATGCCAATTGTCTCAATAATGTTATGGTGAACTAAAAAATGGTCAAGTTGTTTAGCAATACCTTCCTTCTGACTTCTATTGTTTCTCCAAGTGGATTGAATATTTGTTGGTTCCACATTAACCAAACCTTGTCATTCAAAATTGTCTAAGAAAAAAGAGGCCAATTTATCTTCACAAACCTTAAAACCCCATATTTATGTCTTGTTGACAACAAGTTGAGATCTCCACCAATAATGAGCGAATCTAGCCTCAGGCACTGCATCCCAAAAATCTTGGACTGGAAATCCTCCTTACTATCATATGGACCATATAAATTGAGTACCGAAAAACTAAGATCTAGCTCCAAGATAAAGTCCTATGTTAGCATACCTGAGCAAAATGAATACGAGTTTAGTAGCTTGCAATTTGAGGACTAACATGTGATTAAACCACCATAATTACCAAAAGATTCCACCCCCACAAATCCCCACTTCAGAAAGAGATTAACCAACTTAAGAATGAAAGACTCATTCACCCCCATGGATTCTTAAAGAAAAAATATCTCAAGATGGTCTACATCAACAATTCTCTAGAGGGAAAGTTTTTTGGCCCTCCCTCCTAAGCCACGGATATTAATTGACAAGATCTTCATGGAGGCCAACATGAATGGGATTTAATATCTCTAAGAACCCCAAAAATGAGACATTGCTTTCCCTGAGAGACCTCGCGAGAAGCTCGCTCTTACATACATTTCAGTGCCGACTTACAACCAACTTGACCAAGCCCAATATACTTTGAAACATCAAACCTTAAACCACCAATGTCAGAGGGCACCCAAGAGGGTTTTCTAGGCCTAAGCATATAGGGATCCCAACCCAAAAATTTTGAAATTGAGCCCATGGAAGAGGATTTACAAGGACTGGGCACTCGACATGAAGAAATATCAGAGTCCTTATCAAGGTCGATGACATAATTACCCTCGGTATGACTCGAGGGACTAACCAAGGGCGAAACCAAATTGATAGGGAGATTTGGACTAGGGACAACCAAATTCTTGATGAAAGAAGGCTCACTAAGAGAAAGAGTAGAAGAGATGGGAGGGAAAATGGAACTACTAATCTTACTAGAGGATCCATTTGAAGGAGTGCTCTTAGCCCAAATGGATTTTATCTTTCGCCATTGAGATGTTGGCATTTCGAGGTCCTCTCCAACAAATATCGGTTGCTCACTCACCTTAGCGCTGGAATGATTCTCTGCATCAATTGGAACTGGGACCTCGCCCACCTAAAAAATTGATACCTCAACAATCTTATCTGGAGCCGGTCCCACATATGTGACTCAATTCCTCCAATACTACAACCCAATTTATCTGGAACTGCAGATATCACCTCCTGTTGAGCCTCCTTAGAGTCATCTTGAACCTTTGTATCTAAGATTGTTACACATCAAATTTCCACACCTAGGTACCTCGCCCTAAGTGTCGCAAGTGTCGTAAAAGTGTCATATGCACCTTGCTAAGTGTCACATACACCTTGACACCATGAAATAACATATGTCACAATCCCTAGTCGACGTGGAGGAGAAATATATTATATGAAGGTCAAAATACTATGTGCACATGAATTATTCATTGATATTCATAAAAGGAAATTAATTTAGTGTGAGAATCCACCTCACATTTGGTTTCCTATTTTTAAGGGGAGGTTGAGGATCTCATGGATGGTTGAAATATTTTCTCCTTAAAATCCTTGAGAGACATTTCCTCCCTAAAATCCTTAAGAGATATTTTCTCCCTAAATATCTTGGAGATCCCATTTTAGTGGATTTGATGAGTGATCCTCTCCATGGTGGTTAAGCCTCCAAATCCTATATAATGAGGGCTTTCCATGGAGAAGAGAGGAAGATTTGAGGTATCAAACTTATGATCTTGGGAGAAAGATTTTGGATATCAAACCTATGATCTTGGGAGTATCGTGCAAGGGTTGGACGAGGAGGACTTGGAGAGGCTACTGCAACTACATCTACAGATTGTAAGTGTTTTTTTAATGTTCTCATTAATATATGCTTGGCCTATTTCCTTCTAGTTTATGTATCTTTACATATGCTTGTCTATTGTAGATGAATTTGTTTAAATCTAGTATGCTAGAGTATGAGTTTCCTTGTGTCTCTTTGATGTCTGTGGTTTGCAGGTATCAAGTTGTGTGAACGAGTTTGGATATCAAGCTCAAATTGAAGCAACGAGGACGAACACCGAAAATAGGTACGACCACCTTTCCTCCTTCTCTCTTTTCAAATATTTAAGCAAATCTCAAAGGGATGTTAGTGTCCATTTGCATATTTACGTCTCGGTATTAGGGGTTTAGAATCCGAGGGAAGATCCACCTGTCTGCAGGGGAATTTTCCTATAACAGAGACTAAGCCACTTTGATGAAATGTATGAAATTCAAGACCATAGTCTGCCATAATATGGTCGACTTTGTGATAGAAAAGCAATCGAAAGGAACATTTAGATAGTCCAAATCCTAAGTATACGTCCTATCGCCCCAAACCAAATCCAATGATTCATAGAGACCCTACCTCGGATCAAAAACCAAAAGAAATTGAGCCACAAACTAATGAACATTGGATTTATAGCTCTTATTAGATGTAATAAAAGAGCCCAAAGCCTCCTCGATAGCTCACAAACCCCCATCGATCCAAAATTCCAGTAGTAAATTAGGCAACTTAACCCATGTAGAAAAGTTGGACAAAACCTCTTCCTTGGCATTAAAAGAGGGTGTCAAGGCTTTGCGCACAGGAGGTTGTGGTCAACATACTATCTTTTTGCCAGGATCTTCAGAGCATCCTCTTTGTAGTTAAAAACAAACCCTATCCATCTGTGAGATAAAATATGAAAGACTGGAACATATGTAAATTAAGGCCCTCAAAGTAGTTCCATCCACTCGGTGAGGGAGCTTACAAAAATTCTATGTCCACAAAAATTGCCAACCAAAACTCGACACTCAAGTTCTAGAATTTGGTTGACTTTGATATCCTTTCCGATGACCAATGCTACACCACTCCCATGGGATCGCACCACTCTCTTACACTTTTGAGGAGGGATTGGAAATGTCTTTACCAATGAAACCCTACACCACTTCAACCATGTTCTTGGACTCTGCACCAGAGAGCACAAGAATGCATAAACACACAGAAGAGGCACTAGCATTTTCGGGACTATTACCTTTTTGGGATAACCCTGAACACGTTAAAACCTCCCGTCAGTTGGGAGTAATTAACTCTACCTCCTCTAGACGATCCGATCCCAAAGACACAAATCTCGTCCCATTTTCGTCTGAAGCCTAACATGGAGCAGGAGAAGCAATAAAGTCGCCTTCCACCTTGGAAAAATAACCCTCGCTAAGCACACTTGGAACATAGTAACCGAAAAACGATGGGGTGGAGAAAATCTCCACTTCTGACACTGAATCCTCTAAATAGTCAACTAAGGGAAAGTACCCATCCATGATAATGACACCCAATTCTCTTCACACCCAATGATCCACTTGGTCACCTACTCAATGGAGTGTTGTAGAAACCCTCATGCCATCTCTAGGGTTTTTTCCCTCTAATATTATATTTTTATTTAAATGAGTTTGACATTTTAATTAAGACCAAAAAAACATAAGGTTGTGTATTTTTCCTTAATGAAAATAGTTTATGGAAAATTACTTAATTTTCCATAATTTATGAATGGTAAATGGGGTAAGCGGTTAGTCCAAATTATTGAGCCTAATTTCAAGAGGATCAATAACGAACTTGTGACCTCCCCAATATTGAGGCAGAGATCTCATGTCTAGTTAGTAACCACTTGAACTAACCCTTGAAACTTAAAAAAACCTACTTATAAATGACATATCTTTAATTTTGTGTATACAATTTGGTTCCATTTCCTTTATGCTTGAAAGAAGATATTCATACTTAAAAAATGTATTTGCTTGAAATGACCTAACTACTTTAAGAACAACACATTCTTTCATCCACTTCGATTTCCTAGATAGTAGTTGTCTCATATACATAGTAGCTACCATTGTTCAAGTCTCATTGCTCACACATTCCTTCCATGCTTAACATAGAGTTGACATGTGACATTTAAAATAATATTAATAACAAAAAAAAAATCAATGTTGACCATAAATAAAATATTTCAATGTTCACCCTAAGTAAATATTTTTATATCATCATCTATATATAGTAATTGAAAGGAAAATAATTCTTATTTCATCGATATATGTTTTTTACATTTTAGTAGGAGGGAAATGTGTAATTCTTCAGTGCTTAATAGATGATGATGATGATGGTTAATGTCCAATGAGACCAAAATTGGTCTATCTAACCTTAAGAAAGGTAAGAGATTACTTGTAATTCTTTAGAATGTTATTTCGATGCTCGGAAAGCATTGGGAGAAGCGTTCCAAGATCATTATAGTTTTGATGACTTAGAAGATTAGGAAGGTTGGTATTGTGACAAATATTCTGAAATTGATATCTAATTTGGTTATATGCAGGGCACTCTAAGAAAACGTGTTTTTCATATTCAATCCTCTTGGTGTCACAAATGTGACATATTCTTTCATGCCATGTTGTTTTGGGAATTGTCCAATGCCCAATTTCACTATGCAACTTATGAGAATTAGTTCTTATTTTAGCAATTTTGATTCTTTTCTTTATGATAGTCAAAACAGAGAGAGACTTTTGATCTTCAAGATTAGGGTTAACCACCTCCTTATGATATATTAATTTTCTTTTATCCTCTAATTCTTTATCGCACCATAGATTCTCCTTAAATTTAACTTTAATAATATTTTTAATATCATCTATATTTTGCAGAATAACTTCTTCCTTTATTCCCCAATGATTTATCCAAGACTTGACATCATTATGCCATCCATGTTTCATCTGTTGGTGATTTTGGCTCGATCTGAAGCAATTTTGGGAAGCCTCTTGTCATCCATGTTGTTTATCTTGTTCTTGTACATTAAGTACCTAAATCATAGCTATGCTCTCAATTGGGGAAAGTCTCACTTCTATGAGGATGATATGATAGGGTGTATTGCCTTTAATTTGAGATAATAAGTTATAAAATTCTTTTGGACCTGCTCTATCTTTCTTTGGGCTTCTCAAGAGATACTACATCCCCAAACTTCACATCCATATAAGATAACAAGAGCGATGAGAGTCTCGAAGATGAGATTTCTCTTATCCCATAGCCAAAGGTCCGCTAATTTACAATTATTTTCAATCCCATGATAAGATTTCCACCCTCCATTTAACCTTTTCTAAATGCTATAGTTCCAATTGAGCTTGCGGTGAATATCAATTCCAAGATGCTTGTATGAAGACACTTCTTCCAAGCTATTGTTGTCATATACAAACGTATCATAGGTGATCTTATTGGATTTAATTATCATAACCTTTGTTTTGTTAGTGTTCATAGTCATTCATGTACTAGAGCAGAAGTCCTTGAGGATTCTAAGCTACTTACTGAGGTCATAGGGATTCCTTGCCATAAGAACATTATCATGGACATAGAGAAGAGGGATGATGAATATATTAGCAAGAGTTGGTCCATCACAACATGTAGCTTCCAAACAATTTTTTAACTTGTCAATGCATATACCAAAAAGGGTAGGGGATAGGGAACAACCTTGCTTGACTCTTATATTGTAGTTAATTTCTTTCGACCAACCCTCAGTGCTCCTAAACTTGGTAAGAATGTTCTCATACAACCTTGCCGCAACGTCTCTCAACTTAGAGGGAACTTTTATTTCTTATAACCTATTCCAAAGGTTAGTCCTAGGCATAATGTCAAAAACTTTCCTAAAGTCGATAGAGCAACAAAGGAGAATGGTTTTATTATTGTGACACTCCTCTGAAATGATCCTAAGTGTGACAAGGTGGTCCATGGTTGAATTATAACCTCTAAAATTGCCTTGGCCTTTAGCTCTTTTTTTGTGGCTTTCTAGCCATATGCTTATCTTATTTTCCAAAGTAATTCCATATAGCTTGGCTAAAATGGGGCTAATGATAATGGTCCTATAATTAGAGGGATTGCTTTTATCTCCATTTAAAAAAATGGGTACAATGAGGCTTTGAGTCCAGGGTTTAGGGAAGCCTTGCTTGATTGCTAAATTGAAGAGCTTGTACATGTGAGAGTTGAGAACATGCCCTCTAATTTTTAATATTTCATCTTGGTAGCCTTTGATGTACTTAGCTTTCCCATTTGTGAGTCACTCAATCCCAAACTTTATGTCTTATGTAGAAAAAACTTCATCCTATGTAGAAACTTTCAGAATGTTGTCCAGGACATTAGGGGATTCGTAAAGATTTTTAAGGTGGGAATTCCAGCCTGTCAATGGAATCATATCATTTTCTTTAGTTTTACGAGTTAACATTTGCATGCAAAAATTCTTTGGATCTAATTTAGATAGGTGCAAAAGTTTCTCTTGTTTTCTATTTATGTAGTGCATTTTTCCCTTTTAATTAGGGATTTGTATATATCAATCTTATCAGATTTCAAGGACTCATTGGAGACATCCCTAATGGATTTTCTAGCAAGTTTACACTCGCTATCATACCAAGGGTCTCTATTCTTTCTTTTACACAACACTTTGATAGGGAATTTTTTTATGGAGGCAGAGAGGGTTGTCATAAAATTATGATAGAAGTCTTCAATATTGTTCTTATATGATAAAATATTTAATTCAATGTTCAAGTCCTTTAAGAAGAGATCAACTTTTTTAAAGTTTTCTTCAATGAGGTTTTTGTGCATGATAAAGTTTAGAGTTAAGGTTAAAGGTCTATGATAAGAGTCAGCTCATGGTAGATTAAAAGGTCAAAATTTACTATTTGATTGTAAAAAGGGATATCTAATATCACATAATCCACAACACTACTACTGAGCCCATGGATAACAAAAAAGATATTTCAATATCCATCGTAAATAAAACATTTCTTATGGTTACTTTTTTTATGGTGTGATGTCTAGTATGATGGAGATGCGAATTTTTTTTTGTGTTCAACATGGGGTTGGCACATGGCACACACACTCACACAACTGAAATTCTTTTTGTTTCCAACATGGGGTTGACACATGGCATGTGCACACTCACACAACCAATGTAAATCCATCTTAACTCCAAAATAAAGTGCTTAGAGGTGATAACTTTTTTTAGATTGAAAATGTTTCAATCTCTAGAGATTTGATCCTTTTGGGCCCATGATAGATCTTGAGTAAGTTGATATACATAATAACTAAGCATTGTTAAGGGTTTTAATTTTAATTTTCAGATTTCTTAGTACCATTTACAAATGTGAACTAATTCATCATTGTGATTCAAGGTTTAACCATGCCACTTGAAGTAGCTCATTCATGGTCTATGAATATGCAAACTTTCACTTTTATTAAATGTCTTTAGGTCTTGGACAGTTAACCTATTCCCTTACATTCTAGAAGCTTTTAACCAATCAAAAAATTAATATTAAATCTTACTTAAGAAACAAAAACTATTTTAACCAAAATAGTAATATTAGTAAGAAAACCAATATCTCTTATTACACCGAAGGCGTTTTTTAAGGGGAGGTTCCTCTGAGGGCTTTCGTCGTTTGTCGAATGCCAATAAAAACTGGCCATTTGTTGATCAACAATGGACCATTCATCTCCCTCCACATATCCTATCCTTCACCGACTCCAAGCGGCAACGACTTCTTCATCCCTGCCCTTTGTTTCCAGTCCCTATTCATTTCTACCAGTCCCTATTCATTTCTGGCTATGCTGGGCTGTGCCGCCCCGTCCCCTGGCTCTCAAATCCCTTGCTCCCTCGTTACATACCTTACCAACTCCATCGCTACATTCCTTACCAACGCCATTATAGGTCCCCTCTTCAAACAGTTGCAGGATGTTCTGAAGTTTATAAAAGATGTGCGGTGGTATTTCTGGTGGCCCTGTGTGCGAGATCAATGGTGGGTACTTGCAGAGAGATCAAAGGTTCGAGCCCAGGTGACACTCACGGCTCGTGGTGCATATGGGGACCGTGAGGAAGAAGGTTATGAAGGCTATAAAAGGCAGAGGAGGGTTTAAGTTGAGAATGGTGAAGGACAA
The DNA here is from genome assembly GCA_009831015.1 of Picea engelmannii. Taxonomy (NCBI): domain Eukaryota; kingdom Viridiplantae; phylum Streptophyta; class Pinopsida; order Pinales; family Pinaceae; genus Picea; species Picea engelmannii. The sequence goes on from ML801095.1 coordinate 148,131, forward strand.
CCCCGTGGAGGTTTCTTTTATGACATAAGACTTTGTTGTGGTTGCAGTGGAGGAAAGGGCCTCGAGCGCGGCGTTGTCGGTGTGGAAGAAGAATATTATGACGAGGGAGAGATGCCAACTCCACAAATTCAACGACCTCATTCTCTACGATGAGCAGGGGAATGCCCTTCCCATGCCAAACAAAAGAGTGATTTTCGTTAATTGCTTGATTTGATGTTAATGATGTACGGTTTTGCTGTGGGTTTCGATCTCTACACAATTTAGTGGGGTGTAGAGAAGGTTTTTTTTTTCCTTCTCTTTTGGGTATCTTTCTTTTTTATTGTATTCGATTTGTGTATATTAGACTAGCACCAATGTCTGTCATCTTATATATTTATCATATTGGTCGTGAGATAGTGTTTGTTGTTACAATATGCAGAGCAGGTGATTATGTTGTATTTTATCAAATTTAGAATTAGGAAAACAAGGAACTTTAAAGGAGGTGAAGGGAATGACGAACTATGTGGTGTTTATTCTTCCGTTCTTTTGCCAGGCGAATTAGTTTTTATTTTCATATCTTTTGATCTGTTATTTCTTGCAAAATTTTAATGCCCATTGTATTCCACAGATTAACTAGCACACATAGAACCAAACCAGCATGCACAGACATTTGACACCATAGAACGACAAGCATACAAAGAAACAAACTAACATGCACACATTTTTGACACTGGGGTTGATAGGGAAGAAAACCCCCAACATGGTAAAAAACATCACTCTCTTAAAGACCATTGTATTCCTGTGTCTTAAATGATACAAAGTCATATTTGATACGTAGTACCATTTTTGCATTACCTATTCATAGAGGACATTTGAGGGCGTGGGATAGGGGGCATTCGAACCGCCCCTCTTCTCGATGCCTTTTCAGGATGAAATTCTCCTTGAATCTCACTGCCAAAATCGCAACTACGAAATCTTCCATCTCAACAACTCTAAACTGCAATCTAGGGGTATTAGGCCATCTCCAAATTGACCCAAATCTACGAAATTGTATTTGACCAACTGGCCACTGCAATTTCAACAATTCTAGTTAGCTGGTTTTTGAAGAAGTAACTAGTTACCATAATTTTTTGGAGAAGTAGCCAGTTACCGTATTTAACTAAAGTATCTCCTTGTTTTCGTTTTGTTAGCATTATGATAATCAATTTGGGACCAACATTTCTATATTAGGTTTCTTAATTTCAAATAAGCAATCTCAACTTTGGAAATATTCATGGTGTTATGTCCTGCTTTCATCGTGAACACTTCTTATCTATGCTGGTGAAGGTTTTCTTTGTCGCTTCTTTCAAAACCAAAATGTGTGTTCTTTGATTTAATGAAGATAATGTAATATTATTTAAACTACAACATCATTTTAAAATATAACAATTTTGATAAATGATTCTGCAAGCGTTGTTATAAAGAACATGCTATTTAGATGCATCACTCATTGATCGTGCAAGTGATATGCAGTTTTTAAAAAATAGATACAACATAAATGGGCAAAGCTTAGGCTCTGTTGCTGTATGTGAATGTGTATATTAATTGTATTTAAGGATTTATCAATTATTTTATTATTAAATAACATAGTTTAAACCTTCGTTTTTTTGACATTTTTGAGATAATTTTCACCTGAAATCAGACCAAAAATTGTTGGAACTCTAGATTTGAGTGATTGGGTATGTATAATTCAAGTGCTTTGAAGGTTTTTCAGGGTGTTGAATCCATTTATGCATTCAAAAATGCAATTTAAACAATAGAAAATGGTGATTTCACCAAGATTTATTTAGCCGAATTTCAACAAAAAAGTTCAAAAAATCTAATGTTTAAACAATCCCTTATTAAATTAATAAATCTTAAATTAAATATAACTTTTTATTATAATGTGACTTAAATAGTTAGTAAATCTTAAATTAAATATGACTTTTTATTATAATACGACTTAAATAATTTGAAATGCAATTTCTATCTATTATAACTTTTCAATCCAACACCTTATTAAAATAAAAAATACTTTATTAAAAAAAAACATAAAAATTTCTACAATATAAAATAGAAAAAGTCCAAACCCCACCTTATTAAAGTAAAAAGTACTTTATTAAAACAAAACATGAAAATCCCTACAATATTAAAATTATGAAATCATTTTCCCATTGATATGGGAAAAGTCCAAATCCCATGTAATATACATGCCCCTCACATACGTGATGTAAGTAAATAAGTGTGGTTAACAATGTATTTTTTTTTGATGACTATGTTAATTGGATCAACATTTATATGTTGTAAGTGTGTAGGTTATGTATGTAGGTTATGTGTGACTTACTTATATATCATTAATTATATATATATATATATAAGTAATGTATTATATGTGATATATTTAAGAAATATCTTTAAGGGTGAGTGTAAATTAATGATGGTTTCTCACTAGACATTAGTGACAATGTAAATTTGAAAAAACAACACTTTCCCACATAGTGGATGATATAGGAGTGGAAAGCAACAGCCTAAAAAACTAGTAGTCAAGGTTGAACTCGTGACCTCTCCCCAAAGTGGGAAAGCGTGCTTACCACGCAAGCTATCCCTCGTGACTAACATTATTTCTCCTTAAAAAGTCTTCTGATCCTCTATTAATTTTCTATAAATCATTCAACAGATCTCTCTTATCTTCAAACAAAATATCGTTGATTCATTTCGGCGTTCCTTTCCCCCGAGATATGCTTGTTATCTTGACTAAATAACCTTTTTACATTGAAAAAAAAATATGAAATAATATTTTCGTTAATTTCTTTTTATCCAAATACCAACACTTTCCGTAAAAATTGCTAATTATTTATGTATTATTCCTTTCAACTTCTCAACTCACATGGCACAGTAATATCCATGTAATATTGTTCTCCACACGCATGGCCAACAGGAAGCTGGATAAATCTGAGCCAGCCCGCTCATGCTGTCAAAATCTCATAAATTCTCTTCAAAAGCAGATGAAGAGTTGAATAATGTCTCTAGCGCAAAGGTGACAGAAACAGCCAAAGAAGAAGGTCGCAGTATGCTTTATAATGGCAGAGCCCGTATTAGCGCTGTTAAATTCCCTAGAAAAAGCCACACACTTGACCAAGTGTTTGCCCTCTGCAACCACACAGGATCAAGTCTCTGCAGTATACTCTGCTCTCCGAGAAGCCCAACAGAACATTCAGAATTTTCTTCTTCTCAACCAACAGGAGGAGGAGGAGGCGGTGGCCACCATGGACGAAAACAATGAGGACTTTTTGAGGGAGCAAGAAATGCAAGAAGATGATCAGCCCATGCCTGCCATAGAGGACGATGCGGTGCAGAGGCTGCAGGAATCGATCCAGTACATCGGTCTCCAGAGCAAACGGAGGAAACGCGAGCATTCACCCTCTTCGTTCGATGGCTCCTCCGGAAATCCCATGGACTTGCATTATCTGAAGGGGCAGGGTCAGGTTCAGGGTCAGGGTCAGGAACCACAAGGTCCCGCGTTCAAACCTCAGGATAACCAACGCAAATTCGATCTAATTTTCCAGTTTCACGGCTGACGTCGATTCTTTAGGTAATCAGTTCTTTGACGGTCGTGATCAAATCTCAGCTTTACGGTGTTTTTTAGTCTCTAGGCTGCCGATTTTTTTCTGTATTACTTTAATGTTATTTTTCAGATTTTTAGATTGCAAACTATCGCCGTTTTAATTTTATTGCATTTTTTGGGCCAAATTTATTGTAAATTGAAGCGTCACTCGCAATTTAATAAACGGGTTTGCTTGAGGGTTGGATATCTATTGACTGCAAACTGAGGTTGGATCACATTTGGAGCTCAACTAACCTTCGTTCTGGATTATTTTTGGCATTGAAAAGAAAACGGGCTTTTAGGTGGTCTTGAAATAACATGGCGTACTTTTTCCTTCATGTCTGAAAGTTAGCACTAGGGTTCTAAACAAGGGCTTTCTGGGGTTTTGAAAAATAGGGATATCTGTGCAAGAAAAGAAAAGAATTTGTGTTGAGAAACTATGTCATGAAATAATTTCGCGAACTTTGTTGCTTAGAGTTGTCTTAATGCAGACAGTTTGTACTCAAGTTGAATTTCTTACAAAAATCTGCAAGATCAACCCATCACACCAGAAAATAAAATTGCATTCACCTACAGGAAACCGTATCATGGAAGAAAACTCCTAAACCTAAAACCCTTTCTTGCTCTTATCATAAATTCCAAACGTGCAGTGGTTACGAAATAATTTTATTTTACAGCAACGCAGCGTAAATGTGCTGTCCTTAAAATTCTCAGTCAACTATCCCACTATCATAACCGTAAGCATAACTTTAATTAGATTTGGCTGGTTTGACACGAACTCCCAGTCATGTCACCACCAGTCAGCAGCTCCATAAAATTGGAAATTATCTCCACTCTACCAAAAAACTGAGCATGTAACGGTTTGTTCATGGGCTTGCCAAGTCATCCTAAAAATTACGTTATTATTTAGCATGTAACAGGCAGTGTATGGGTCTACCAAGTATTTCTAAAATTCTAGATCAAGGGCCAATTATCCTTTCATCCGTCATTCTTTGGATGCCATTTGGCCTTTCGTTGTCAATATCGTGGTCTTTTTCATGAATTGCGTTGGAGCACATTTCTTTCCCTATTTTCTTGTCTGATTCCCCCAGTCAGACCTTCAAAGCTTTACGTAGTAAAACTAGATATTGATGGACATAGAGCGAATGTTATACATTAATAATTACAGTTAAAAACCTCATCCATCTTGATGATCGTAAACAAGCATCAAGAATTATTATTTTTACGAATAAATGTCTCGTATTTGTTGGTTCCAGTATTTCACATGCTGGGTGCTTCAGTGAGTTTTACAATATTCTTATCCACCTAATTATGGTGCCTTTCATTATGGAACTTTGATTTTCCTTTTTTTTTGTCGTAACTTAGCTGCTACTCTACTAATATTATACAAAAAATATTAGTCATTTCATACTGTGACCAGTACCTTAGGGTAACTGGGCAACAGATGTCCAAATGTCTAGAACAACAGTTCAAAATATGTCCAAAAAGGATTGCAAGTGTCTGAAAATTACAGCATCTAAGTCTATGTGATTGAAACATTTATAGTTATCTATAGATAATCCTAAAACAGATTGGCAAGAAGATCTGGCATGGTTGCTATCATTCTTCACCTTCCTCATCCAAATCCTTAGAAAGGTAGATTGGCTGAGAGGCTGTTCCTTCCTCTACTTCATCTCTGCCTGCCCCTGCTTCTTCTTCTGGAATCTCAATAGAGCCAGATATCGATGGACATAGAGCCGATGTTATACATTAATAACTACAGTTAAAAACCTCATCCATCTTGATAATCTTAAACAAGCATCAAGAATTATTATTTTTACAAATAAATGTCTCGTATTTGTTGGTTTCCAGTTTTTCACATGCTGGGTGCTTCAGTGAGTTTTAAAATATTCTTACCAACCTAATTATGGTGCCTTGCATTATGGAACTTTGGAATTTTTTTTAAAACTTAGCTGCTTCTCTACTAATATCCTATAAAAAAATATTACAGTCATTCCATTCTGTTGCCAGTACCCTAGGGTAAGTGGGCAACAGATGTCCAAGTGCCTAGAACTCTCCAGAATATGTCCTAAAAGGATTGTAACAGTGTCTGAAAACAACAGCATCTAAACCTATATAACTGAAACATTTATAGTTATCTATAGATATTCCTAAAACAGACTGGCAAGAAGACCTGGCATGGCTGCTATCATTCTTCACCTTCCTCGTCCAAATCCTTAGAAAGGTAGATTAGCTGAGAGGCTGTTCCTTCCTCTACTTGATCTCTGCCTGCCCCTGCTTCTTCTGCTGGAATCTGTCCTTCATCATCCTGATTTTCTATGACAATTTCTATGCCCTAGATGGCTTTGAAGATGGTTTCATATTTTTTGTTCATTTGATTCAGCTTGGTTAAATTTTTTTGCTGCAGCTGTCCTCGTTCTTCAACGACTTGGCCAATGAAGGGTTTGTTGAGCCAGTACAACTCGACCAATTTCATGTACTCTGTGCCCCTGCATCTGAAGAAGCCCATGTCTGGGGCTGTATTACAAATTCCTCTTCAATCTGTTCAGTAGGAGTATGCCTTCTTTTGCCTCTGATCACATTTTCAATGTGTTCAACCTCTTCTTTGACAGGCTTGGCAAAGCGCACATGGTATCTTCTCGCTGGTGCCATGGCGTCAGCCTGGGGTTCTTATCACTTTTTTCTTTGCCCCAACATTTTTGAATTCCTACAGCCTTTTGGCCTTCCATGCTTAGTCCTCCTGAGAGTGAGAAAGGGCCAAGATGGGGAACAAAATAGACAGCATAATAAAGCCACCCATAGAAGAGGAAACCACGACCAGAGAGGGAGAGACCACAGTTCAGGAAGAAGATCACCAGGACACTGAGTTTTCTAATTGTAGCTTAAGTCTAAGTTCAGTTAGGTGCATGCATGTAGATAAGGGTACAAATCTCTAGTGGGATGCAGATAATTTCCAATTGAGGTGTTGTTGTGCATGTGTCCAGATTTGCTGTACCTATGCTTCTTCGTAGTCTATAAAAGAGAAAGGGGGGTGTAGGTTTATTCATTCAGTTCAACAGCAAGCAGTGAATTAGCGTGCTGTATTTTTCCCATAGCAGATTTCAGTTCAGAATTAATGAGTAAATACTAAAAAGTAACAGGTTTTGACAATCCATTTACTGAGTATCTGTTTTGCTTTTAACAGTGATTTAGCAAATACTGTAATTCTGTTTTTCTGCGTAATATCAGTGATGTGATTTAGGATTTAGACTTGTTTGTTTTTGTTATATATTTTCTACAGTATATGTTTGTAGATTTTAACATTATTAGAACAACAGCGGTTCAGCTTTTCAGGGGTATAGAGTAATGCTGTTTATAATAGTAGATAAACTTACCCTATCCTGATGTTCTATGAACCTCATGAATTATTTATTTCAAATTCATATAACATTCTTGTATTTACTTGGTGCTTCAAGGTGGTTTATATTCCTGCCAACCTACCATTAATGCCTTGCATTATGGACGTCTGAGTATCCTGTTTCTGCCTAGTTAGTGCTGCACAGTGCATACTTGTCCTCTATTTCTTACTATTTGTCCATTATTAATAATAAGCATACGTCTAGAGAGCATGTGTTTTTATGATACTTTCCTGTACTAGTATGATGCTTGTAAATGCAACAGCTGATTCTCTTCATTCTAATCCATCAAGCACCGAGCAAAAGCTGTCTTAATCTTGTTGTCCCTAATTGCAGCAGTAAATAGAGATATATATCAGCAAAAGAAAGATTGTTAGAAAAAAGATGCTAAAAGTCTATGAAATGATGCAAGAGAAAAGTTAGCAAAACACTAGTACAACTCAAGTGTAAAAGCATAAGAATTTAGCATCGATGTAAGGCTGTTGTAGACAAGTATTGCAAAGATATATTTTCAGCCTTATGGCTGTAGCAAACAAGTTGTTACAGCAGAAAATCAGCCACCAAAAATCACAAGTAATCCACCCAAAAGATGCGTTGAGACTAGTAGATTATAGGCGTAAATTATTAGAATTTTTGACAGTTGAACTGTGAGTTATTTAGTGATTTGTTTAGGGTTTTCTGCAGCCCTAGCGGCTGTAGCTTCGTTTTATTACAGTAGCAAGAAGTCCCTGACAAAACAAAACGCCTTAGAGGCCTTAGTGAGCTTTAAGCACATAGAATAGATTCCAACTTAGACAATTTCAATATCTTGTGATTTCACGTATCCCAATGGAATGATTTTGTTTCTCCAATGCAAGGAGATTAGTGCCTTTAGCTATTGGGTTGTGGAGTCATAAAATCTAAAGAGCTAGTTGAGCTACTTCCTTGGGGGTGTAAGCCCTTTTACTCCCCAAGGCAAGCTAAACTAGCTAGGAAAAAACCTAGGAGGGTGTAAACCCTTTTACTCCTTCCCTTTATGCAACAAGTTATTTCAAGACAAAATGATGGGCTTAGTGGGGTTGTATGCCCTTACACTCCCCAAAATCTTAGCAAATTAACCTTGCAACCAAGAAAAAAAGCAATAAGAAGAGAGATTCCTTACCTAGTCGAAGCATTAACAAGATAAACCTCTTTTTGACCAAGAAAATCCACCATAAAGCAAGAAATAAGCCTCCACAAGAGATAGCACATCATCATCCATCCAATAGCCAAAGATAAACCATTACAAGAGCAAGTGACAAGAGAAATATTCAAAATTTCCCAAGTAGGGCGCAAATTTCAGCCAGGGAGTCTCTCACAAAGGAGAGTTATGATAAAAATGAGATACAAATGATCTCTATTTATACAAAATGTTCTAAACGTAGTTTGTCCACATAACTTAGGGTAAACCACAAAATAAGGGGACAACAACCCTTATTTTGCCCCTTTACATAAAATAATACTTTTTAATTCACAATTTGCACATAAAGTAAACCCTAAAGTAAGACGTTACCCTTCTAGGGTGACATTTTGGCACTTTTGCAAGTCGTTGGAGTAGGAGATGGGTGAGTTAGGCCTCCAAAGGCCAAGTGTCTTCGATCCAAGCCTCTCCTCCACGATCCATGGCTTCCTTGCTTCAGAACGTGCCAAATGTCCTCAACCACCACCAAACCTTAGCCCTAATGTGACGTCAAAGCCCTCAAAGGTGACGTTTTGTCCACCTTAGGAAAATCGTTTGGGTGGTAGAGGCTAGGTTAGGTCCTCCATGATGTCTTCTAAGCCTCCAAAGGCATGTCTTCATCATTCGGCATGTGGGCCCTGGTATCCAACCTGTGGGCTTCAAGCCCCATGGAAGCCCAAGCTAGGCTTGTTTCTCCTAAACTGTCCACCAACTGGGTCCTGCAAAGACAAATGGATATGCCCTCTAATGATCTTAAGTAAAATGCATCATGATGAGTAAATCAAATCAATAAAAGAGCCATCTAAGCATGTACATCCAAACCACCTCATCAAAATAAACCAATGCTCAAAGACCCTATGCAATTTGCCAAATTTAAGTATGGGAGGGTTGACAAAACGACCTATTGGGTGAATCGTACCTAAAGGGGGTGTTTCCCAAGGGGACCTCCTTCTAAGTCATGTGGATGAGTTATCATGGATGGGGGAAGACTTTTGGGCATGGGGTTCATGACATACAAGGGGTTGTAGTGTCTCACTTATGGGTGCCTTTGTAAAGGGTGTGCTGCACCTTCGTTTTAAATGCAACCCTTTTCCAAGCCCTTTTATTTCCTTTTATTCTTTTAGGATGTTTCCAGGTTGAAGCCAAGGTGGGGCTTCTACCTAAGCAATAAAAACTGTGCCCACCTTGACTTACCCTGGTCACATCATGCTTCCCCAAGTTGAAAACATGTGTGGGGCTTCTACCTAAGCAATAAAAATAGTGCCCACACATGCTCCACCTTGGTTGGCATTTTGTTATTAGTTATTCTTTTACGGGTCCCATTAGTTTCTTATGAGAGACTTTTCATTGTCCTCGGGATCCCTGGGCGAGCATCTAGAAGGTTAATGATTTGGCTTTTATCTTTTGCCAGCTACAAGCCTCTGGGCCTTTGGCCCCTTCTTCCCATGAAATGAGGGACAATGCCTTCTTGGGTCAGTACACCCGAAAATCCCAAAAGATAAGGAGATGAGGGGATGAAGTGTGGAAAGTGACAAATATGGTTGATAATGGCACGATGAATTGTCAAGAGGAACTCCCAGTATGGTCGAGAATGGCATGATGAATCGTCAAGGGTGACCCACTTACTAGGGCGCAATGTCAACCGCCAAAGTGAAACAAGTAAAAGAGCATAATGTCCAAGCAAACGTTACATAATCAAAAGCAGTAATAGATGCAACAAACTCAAATGCCTCAAATATTGAAACGACACTCACCATAATACCTGGCTTGTACTTTATGGAGCAAGACCCAATGTCTTCTAGAGGCCAGCTGATGTGCTAGATACCGTTGTGATGAACCTGGAAATGTGGTGGTGAGGTGGGTCTCTGTATGTGCAAGTGGACATTGCTGGTTAAGCTATCTCTCGGTACTCCATGTCTGCCTCGAGACATCATCTCCTTAGTTATCCCTAGGAGTTGGGGATAACACGCTTAACCCGGGGGGATTCAAACCGGGCACCTATTGGCATGGAACTAGCCAAGTGCCCAATAACAGTGCAGACAACAGGTCGAGCTAACCCCTTGGGCTATTGAGCAAAAGCTGTCTATTGTAAAGGGGGAAATCATATTTTGGACTAGCCTGTTTTACCAAGCCATCACAATTTGTTGTAAGGAACAATAGGCGGGGGGCAACATATTAGTCAATGGTTTCTATATCAGGGATAACACTTACATAGATACAACAGAACTTTTTGCGATCATTTGGAACTAAATATATAGGAATTGAACTACAAAACCCTCCAAAGAAATGATGATCATAAATGGTTAAAACTTAATAGTGATCTGTAGTAAGTATTTGGAATGCGCATTGTTCCCTTGGAGCAATTTTGAGGTCTTTATGTGGCCTCTCTAATAGTTAGTTACCATTTTATTTCTAATAATTCTGTGAGATATAGCATTTGTATTGACAAATTATTGTTGAAACATATTTTGAAATTAAATAGGATAATCAACAATAGATTATTCTATTGTTGAAATATATGTTCCCAACTACATTTCATTTTTTCTCGTTGAATTATAGTTGGGAACATATGGCAATGACACAAGTATGTTAAATATTTCTGAGGTTTCTTAGTTGTTCTTCTTCCCATGTTAACTAGCCATTACTAACCTTTTTTTATCTTGTAGTATAATGTTTCTGATATTTCTGTCGTGAATATTATTTCCTGGTAGTGCATTTCCTGTGACAAAACTTAAAAGTACAATTCTGATTTTTCCATCAAAAGCAATCTAATTCACACTAATCTACTTTGTGTCACCCACACAAAGGTCATTGTCTATTATTTCAAGCATGATCAAGGTGTCAAAAGGGAAATCTACACATGGATGCATAAATGTTATTTGCTCAAACTGAGTAAGCTGGAAAGCATACACTTTCAAGCTTTGTTTTAGGATTTGTTGCTTTATACCTTAGAAATGGGAATTGAATTTGTATAAATATGTCGTTGCTATTTACAGCTACCAAGGATAATAGTTGAGAAGGGTTGTATTTAGTGGTACGTTGCATCCACCAAATGAAAGTATGGTGATATTTTGGTGCACCTATATGATACTATTTATGCTAGAAGTGCAATTGACATCATCGTCTATGGAAACAAGTAACCAGGAAAGTGCTAGAACTACCTAGTTGCATGGAAAGACAAGTAGAAAGATAAATTAAGGGGTAAATATTAGTGATAAGTTTAATGAGACTCATCTATGGTAAAATCTGAAGTTAAAAATAAGGTTGAGTAGGACCTAATAAAAGTATAGAAATCTTATAGACCAGGTCTGATAGACAGGGGTCACGAAAGTCCCATACAGTAGTTTTAGTTAAGCCCATTTTACACTCTCAATTAGCTCCTTTTGAATAGGGAAATGGTAATTTAAGAAGGAATGCATAATCATAAAATGTTTGCAAGGCAGCGTGGCAAGGTAGATATAAGGATAGACAGCCTTTGTGAGCCCAATGCAATATATGGCTAACATATGCAAAAACTAAATTTAGCCAGATAAGGCTTAAAGAATGACTTACCAAATGACAACCTCACAGAAAGTTAATTTGCATTATAAGCACATGAAGGTTGTACAGAGAGCATGTGGCATGTGTCCTAGCAGCTTCCCACAAAATAACATGGGTTTGTCTCTCTGGCCTCGAGAACTTATCAAGTGTATGCAAATGCTTTAGGTTTTGTACCCAGGTAGACCTTGGAGCACTGCATCTGACCTCTGTGACACATAGCATCTGTATTATGTAAAATGTGAAATACAATGGAATAAAAAATGGTTCATGAGAAACCATCAGAAAAGCAGATAAAAATGACATAGTATTTTTTCCTTCTCTGCTCTGCAATTCCGTGCACTGCTGCTTAGAAATATCCCACTGAGAAACAATTATGGAACGAACTTTCAAAGCACCACTACTCTAGTCTCTACCTGCTCTGTTCTTTTTTCTATCTAAGGGTGAACAGATTATGGAATAAAGGCACCTTTTTTGCTCTTTAATAGAATTTGAGGTTTGTGGTCCATGTTGACCATTGACCCTTATTGTTTAAAACTGGGTCATAAACATGTTTTTTTTTGGGTTCTTATTGACTATTATTACTTTGATGTTATGTAACAAACTGTCTTTGCCAAGATTTATAGTAGTTCCCTTGAGGCTTGTATCTTAGTTTTTTGAGTTCACCAAAATGTTTGTGTCTTGCATTAGTCTCTGTAGTGGGGCTTAATATGTCATAATATGCGAGCCAATGGAAGTGTTTATTGAAGAAATATTAATCCAGCATTAATGGAGCAAGATGGAACTATCAGCAATACAATACACCAGCTCAAATCATTCTCATTACCAAGACAAATATTTATACATGTGCAAGAGCTATCGCATGAAACGATCAGCTCTTATAATCACTCAACAATTTCTCCACAATTTACTCAACTAATATTATCTCACGCTCAAAATATACCTTCAAGATATGACAATACTAACAACAAATAGATCTAGAATAATCAAATGAGTCATTAACCCAACATTTCTCCCCCATAAAGATCATTTGGAAAAATTCCAAGATCATCTCTGAATTTGTAAAACTTGTTCTTTGCGATTGCCTTCGTGAAAATATCTGCAAATTGCTCTTCTGTATTGCAATAAATAATCTCGAGCACACCTTGATGAACCAAATCTTGAACAAAATGATACTATATATCAATGTGCTTGGTCTTCTTGTGAAAAGCTGGATTCTTAGACATCTGAATAGCACTTTTA
>ML801095.1:173930-190409 GCA_009831015.1 Picea engelmannii
ATTAATATTTTTATCATCTCGGGATTTCTGGGCTCCTCGCCCTGCATACGCCACCCTCTACTGCATACGCAATTCTTGTTATATCATTTTTTTTTTTTGATCTCTTAAATTTATGTCACAGGTCATTAAATGTGATCTTCAGTTAAATTATTATTACTTAGTTAATCCTCAATTATTCCTTTAATTAAATCTTACTTAATAATCTTTAAGCATGTATCCAATTAGGGTCGTTACACAAAACGAACCATTCTTCGAAACTGTTCACAACTGTGAACTTCGAAAGAATGACTGCCCGACGAGGCAGACCATTCTACTTGACCACTACTCAGAGTGATTGTCAAGAAGAATGACTGTCCTAGACCATTCCCCTACACTGGCCACAAGGGGAATCGCTGTCTATGATACATCAGTAATCTATCAGACCATCTTCATTACAAAAACGATTGTCCGATCTGGACCATTTTTCGAACTGGAAAATGACTGTTAGTCAGAAATCTCGAACCACTTTCTGGACTGGAAAGCAACTTCCCAACTTGGACCATTTTTTGAAATGGAAAATGACTGTCCATAAATCAATAACATATCAGTTCTCCCTCCCAACTTGGGAGTAATCACTTCCTTTTTCAATAAGGAAGTTGTCTCCACGAGCCCCAACTTGTCCCTTAAATATGCAAACTTTTCATCTTGGACAAAGGCTTTACCAAAATATCCGCTATTTGCTCATATGTGGAGATATACTAGAGAACCACTTCTCCCATCTGGACTTTATCACGGAGAAAAAATAATGCTTGATCTCAATGTGCTTCGACCTGTCATGGAACACCGGGTTCTCTGAAAGCTTCGCATAGCTCTGATCATCACAATATATCACGGTCGAATTCAACACCTGATCAGACAGTCCAGAAACCAACTTACGGAGCCACACTGCTTCCGTACAAGCATCACAAGCTACAATATACTTTGCTTCTGCAGTGCTGAGTGCAACAGACTTCTGTTTCCTGCTAGCCCATGACATCGTGGCAAAGCTCAAACTGAAACATATCCAAGTAGCACTTCTTCTGTCATCTGCACTCCCTGCCCAATCTGAATCGATAAATCCATGTAGCTGTATATCATAACTCAAACGTCCCACAAGGCAAATATCCGGCTGAGTATTCTCTAAATACATTAACGAGCCAATCAATTGTCGATAAAGAGATGGGTCTACTTGGATCAAAGTCTCTCAACTTCTTTAGATCTGTCATCATGGGAGCTTGCCATGGATTGGCAATCCATCATCCCGGACTTCTGAAGAACCATTTCAATATACTTCCTCTGTCATAGGAAGTTTTCACCACGCTTCTGCTGTACATGAGAGGCTCTGCACCAAGTTTGCTTGAATCCATACAAGGTCTTCTTCCATTTGCATACAAGGGTCTCTTTCTAGTATACCTCAAAACCTTGAGGTTTCTCTACATACACTTCTTCTTCAATTACTCTGTTGAGAAGAACAATCTTTACATTCATCTGATGTAAACTCAACCCATGGATACTGCAGGAGATACAATGGCTCAGGTAGAGGTATGTCTGGAACAAGCTATCATCACAGTCTTCTCCCTCCTTCTGGGAGAACCCTCTAGCCCTGAGTCTCGCCTTGTATCTATCAATGCTCAAGTCTTTTTCACAATTTCTCACATACATTGTTCTTCATCACAGCTTCCTTCCATTCCTTCTGCTTGATTGCTTCTAGTGGGTTCAAACTGGTTCAATTGGTTGTTCTGACTTTTCTTTCTTTCTTGGAATCTTCATGTTCTTCCTCATGTTTCTCTTCAATGTTGGAGTCCATGGAATCTTCTATAGATTACATGCCCTTCTTTCATGAAGGCTCCAACTTTTTCCTTTCACCATAGGAACATAAATGTAGATGGACAACCAAGGATATTCAAGGCTTCTTTTCAAAGAAGACTTCCTCTAGAGTCAAACTGAACACGTGCTGCTTATCATGGCTACTACTTCCAATGAAGAACATGGACAGATACTTCATTGTATTCATGGATTCTTCAATGGATCATATTGTTGGGGATTAGCTCCCTCCTAATCCTAGCTTCATGCATGAATGAGCAATATGCATGCTCTTCTTTTGGAATTCTGTGATCAACTCCCTTCATCTGAGAGAGTCCATGCTTCCGTCTGTTGCATCTATCTTTGCTTCTTGCAAAGTGTCACAAGCTTGTTCTGGTTTCGTTTTGATTTCTGACGTCCTTCGAGTCTGACTCCTCTGAGTCTCTTTAAGTTTGTTTCTATCTGTTTTGATTGCTGCCCATTTGGTAGTTGGGTGACGTGTCATCCTTGTAAACTTCTTCTATGACAGCTTCCGCAAGGATTGTTCATCACAAGTGTACATGCCTGGAACAAGAACAACAAGAACAAACAAGAAATATCTATCTAGACGAGATGTTAGTTCAACTTGCGAACAAGTACAATAAGCATCTATATCAATAGTATTCATATGCAGTCGAGTATTCATTGCACCTAGCAATAATATAATCTTTCAAAGACTGCTTTCACAATTTGTAATGTAGCAATTATCACCCTTGATATACACAAATTTGAAGCTTAACAATTTAATCAAATTTGGAACTTGAAGCCTCAACTGCTATGGAGGGTGTGCTTGTTCCTCTGAATGCACTGAATCCAAGATTACAACTTGGACAAGATCTCTAGTACTTTCCCTGCAAACACACTCATGTTTTGCTAGATGATATAGCATATACAAGTGCATACCTTTGAAGTCTTGTAGCATCGTCCAACTTGTCTTCCAAGCTGAAACTAGATACCATCTTGACAAGAAGAGATTAAGAACTCAATCAGAAGATTCAATGATTAGAACAAGCTAGAAACTCTAAAATTTCAACTTTGACCACAAAATCAATTTGACCAAAAGTCAACCTTTGACTTTGACTAGTCAACCTTTGACTTTGACCAATCAAACATTGACTTTGACTTTGAGCAAAAATTCAAACTTGATGATTTTGCTAGTTGAGGGTACCAAGAGGTGGGCTAGGCTAGGGTGTATTAGGATGTTAAGGAATCATGTCAAACGCTTCATCAGAAGTGCTCGAACACATGGGTTAGGGTTTGTTGCAGCTGCATAATCAGAAAACCTAGCTGCAACGTTAATTGGTGCCACAACGAGCTTAAAAAATAACTTCCCAATCTATCTTCCAGTGGTTAGACTGTGTGGAGATAGTGTGGGCCCATAACTTGTTAGAATGAAAGAGATGTGCTTGTTTTTCCATAGACAATATAGCAATATTGTCACCCAACCATAGGCACAAAGGCCACCCCCGAGCACCTTAACCTTGACAGACAAAATAATTCTGGTAGCAGACCAATAGCCAACCAAGGCTAGCGCACTTTTCTCCAAGGGCAGCGCACCAAGCAAGAATAACTAGAAACCAAGCAGAAAGTCTAAACCATAACCAAGAGAAAGTCCAACCAAGAACCAAAATCCCAGTTGCAGCAGTTGCAACTGCATTCCCTCTCCAAACTTGCGCACCACTAGTCTCTTATGCAGTTGTGAGTGAGTAGTCAAATGAGCTCTAGCGCCCTCTATTTATATTGCTCTATCTCACTTGACTGGGCCGACTTCTCTTTCTGGAGGCTAATAACTCAATATTAAATATTCTCTTGAGCCGACTTGTCTTCTAGGGTTATTATCCAACGTTTTAAGGTTTCTCTTGCTTCTCAGAATATTCTAGTCTTGTCAAAGGTTACACGTGGAGGTTAATACCTCTTGCAACTACCATAATATCAACACTCCATGCCCAAGAAATAGTGCATCAACCCAATGTCAGTCATCTCAAACTTTGATGCAAAACTCATCTTGCACTCAACTATGAGATGCTCTGCTCTCGTGATGAACAAGTCATCCACATACAAAATGAGGATAAGTGTGTCCTCACTTCTAATGATGTAATAGAGGTTAGGATCAACATCGCTCATCTCAAACCCCATCTGAAGCAAATACGAGTCAATGCGTGAATACCAAGCTCTGGGAGCTTGCTTCAAACCATACAATGCCTTTCTCAGAAGGCACACGTGAGACTCTCTCTGACACACCTCAAACCCCTGTGGCTGCTCAATGTACACCTCCTCCTCATTAAAGCCATTGAGAAATGCGGTCTTTACATCCATCTGATGTATCCTCCAACCCATCTCTGCCGCTATGGCAATAATACTCTGAATTGAACTGTATCTCGCAACTGGTGCGAATGTTTCAATATAATCAACTCCCTCTACCTGAGAGAATCCATGCGCCACAAACTAGGCCTTGTGTTTCTCTATCCTGTCGTCTGCAACATACTTGTTCTTATACAACCATCTAGAAGTCACAACTGACTTCCCCAGTGGCCTCGACACCACCTCCCATACATCATTGCGCATAATGGAGTCATACACCTCTAGCATGGCCTCTCTCCAAACGTGCTGGTCAAATGCCTGCACAAATGTCGTGGGCTCTGCATCTGTGATGCTCGTCACCATTGCCAAGTAGGACCGAAGCCTCTCTGGTGCTCTGCTCTCTCTGAACAATCTCTTGGGCTCTCGTACATTCTCCTTGGCTTCCTTCAGGGTCTCCTGAAACCATCTCGGTTTCCTCTTCCCTGTAGTAACCAAAGGAGAAGTAATATCTCCGCACCCAAGAGTCTTCGCATCAGATCTAATCCCAACACTCTGAGATCCTGAAGCCTCTGCACCCTTTGCCTGAACCCTCTGCAACTGTGAACCTGAAGCTGTGCAAGGTGACCCTGCCATCCTTGAAACTGGTGCACTCGACACCTGAGGCTGTGTTCCCTCTGAAACATCAATTTGTGTCTCTGGAAACTCCTCAATACCGTCTCTCGACTCAAGAGACCTCTTGAAAGCTCTACCCTCCTCAAATCTAACAACTTTGCTCACCACCACTCTCCATTGTGATGGAATGTAGATCCGGTAGGCCTTTGAGATCTCTGAGTAACTAACTAGAATCCCTTGCTGGGCTGTGGGGTCTAGCTTTGTCCTCTTCTCTGAGGGGACATGAGAGTATGTCTAGCATCCAAAAATATTGATGTGCTCAACATCGGGCCTCCTACCAGTGAAGGCCTCCTCAGGAGTCTTCTTTCCCAAAACTCTGTGGGGACTCATGTTCTGCAGATAAACTGCAAGAGCACTCACCTCAACCCAAAGGTATAAAGGCAAAGTTTGATCATGCAACATAGATCTCACTGCACCTGTAATGGCCCTGTTCTTCCTCTCGGCAACCCCGTTCTGCTGGGGTTGTAAGGCACGATCATCTGTTTTTTGATCCCTGCATGGGTACATAAGTCCACAAACTCTGTGGAGGCATACTCACGTCCATTGTCTGACCGCAAGACCTTGATCCCCTTTTCTGTCTGGTTCTCTACAAGAGCTTTGAACTCTTGGAACCTCTTGAAGACCTCATTCTTGGTCTTTAGGAAATAGATCCAGGTCTTCCTTGAGTGTTCATCTATGAATGTGAGCTAATACTCACAACCACTCAAGGATGTACGAGACATAGGCCCACACACATTTGTGTGTACTAAATCTAGTATCCCAGCCAACTTGCTGTCACTGTTGGGGAAAACATCCTTGGTAAACTTACGAAGCGCACACCCTCTGCACACATCTTGAGCTCTAAACTGAATTGTCGCACTCCTGTCACAACCTTTCTCAGCCCTCCAAGAGCCCCATGATGAAGGTGAGCCATCCTTCGATGCCACAACTCACACAACTGACTGCTGCTGTCGCTACTCGCTGTCAAAGCATGCAGGGGTTGAAAAAGCAACCTGTATAGTTTACCATCCCTCACTCCAATTACCTGCCCTGAGGTGAGACGAGATCCCTTAGGGTGTATGAGGACCTCTGTCCCTCTAAGGACACCTCAAGACCCCTATCCTGGAGGGTGGAAACTGATATCAGATTCTTCTTCAACCCATGGACGTATAACACATCCCTGAACGAAATGGGTGCCATATTCTTCCTCTCGAAAGTAATTGTGCCACACTCAACAACTTTGATGATGGTGTCATCACCAAGAGCAATTTCCATCTTGACCTCTCGAACTATGAGGTTAGTGAAGTGCTCTCTAACACCAGTCATGTGGCTCGAAGCCTTGCTGTCTATATACCAAATGCTAGGTGTCGTCTCAACTGAAGTGCAACAAATAAGGAAGGCACACTCCCTGTCAAACTGTGCCTCAAACTTTGTCTCATCTGCTGTAGCTGCTGTACCACTAGACCTCTTCTTCCTGTTGGGACACTCTCCAACATAAGTGCCCCATCTTCTTACAAGCAAAGCACTTCACTTTGCTCATATCCCTCTTCTACCCACTTCCACTCTCCCGTGGCTTGGCCCCCATCTTGGGACCCTGTCTAGCACCCTTGCTGACCTACTTCTTGCCCTTTGCTCAAAGAGCAAGATCCTCATCACCCTAAGATATACGCTGCTGTCCTGAAGATCCAGAGCTGCATCTCAGCTCCTCCTGAACGAAGTCGTCCCAAAGTCTCTCTCAACTAGGCATGACCTCTCGGGCCACAATGCCTCGCACAAATGAACCCCAAGGTTTGGAAAAGTTGTTTAAGGCTGTCCTCACCAAGAAGTTTGGATCCACAATCTCTCCGACTGCTGCTAAATCATCTCGAATCTGTGTAAATCTGCCAAGGTATGAAGTCACTGACTCAGACTTGAGCAACTGAATGCCCCTGAGCTTCTCCTGCAGAACCATCTTCAGGTTCTGATTGAGACTCTGGTAAAGCTTGCACAATGAGACCCACATCTCAAAGGCATAATCCTTCCTAGTCAAATGGGGTATGACGTGGTCTCTCACTGCATTATAGATAGTCCTCTTAGCCTTGGTGTTCTTCTTTCTGAACTCTGCTACCAACAAGGGAGCAGTGACAGGAGGAAGAACCACTGGAGCTTGAACTATATCCCATAGTTCAAGATCCTCCAAGACGAATATAGTCCTGGTCTTTCAAAGGGACCAGTTGCTAGCTCCGGCTAGCCTATCCTCTTCCCTCATCTAAGACACCGACATGGCTGTCCACTGAAACTCACACTGATGCTACACACTGCAAAAGAGTACAGCCTCAGTCCTGTCAACACAGGTGTGAAAAGAGGCTGTCCAAATTGTCTAAAACAGTCCCACAAAACTGCCCATTGGATGCTCTACAAATCAGCAAAACTTAGCCACCAAGGCTCTGATACCATGTAGAAATTTGAGGAACTACGAGGGCTGCCCAACAGGCCTGTCTTATGACCTCTTGCTGGGCTCTAAGTTTGGTTATGCAAATCTGTCCTTTGCTGCGTTTTAGGACAGAAAACAGGTCTGTATACTTCTGCCAAGAATACTGCCCCCAACTGATGGTTATATGCTCTTTTAAGGTGCCCTTGCAAGTAGTTTTAGTAACCAAGTGTTAGCACATGCAAACCTCAAAACATATAGCACTCCTCTAGGATCTTAACAAGCTCCTACTGCTGATTTAAACACTAAGCATACATGAAAAATAAACACATGTATTTTTGGTCAACATGACCCTGGATAAAACCCCCCGGGGAAAACCAGTTTAGAATGAAAGTGTATATAAGTGATGTCTAAAGCATGAGATACAACAAGTAAGCAAATAAAATGGAACCTGTACAAGTAGCAAGCTCCTCTCAAGCCTTTCCAAAGGTTCCAAGAAGAAATGCGCCCAAGCAAGTGTGCCCTCTCCCTTTGTTGCCTATCTCACTGAGCTGAAGTGCCCTTGATCCTCCTCCGATCGATGAAGAAGCCCTTGCACACAAACAAGCTGTTGTGTGCTAGCTCCACACTGAATCTGTCAGATCTGCAATCGTCCAAGTAATGCTAGTGCCTGCTAAGCATGTGCCCTCCTCAAAGCAAAAGCACTCACCACAAATAACTGAGAGTCAAAGCCTCCATGAGCCCTCCATGAAAGTAGGCGCCCAAGCTTTCCTCATCCATAGCTTCCATTCTCATCTCAATGCTCTCTCTCAAACTCTCCAAGTGATCAAGTGAGTGAAAATGAGCCTCTCATGAGTCTATGCGCCCCTCTTGAACAATACATAAGGAAATCTAAAGATGGATGGCCTAGATCACTCCAAGCCACATCTAATCAATGGGTGAGATCATCCCAGAATAATCTCACTTAGAAACCCACTTTGGGTTAAGTTTCCTAAGTTTACTTTATGTCCCATGAATAAAATGTTACTTTTGCCTTAAGTGACAAAATTCCACCTTTTTGACTTAAGTGAAGTCAAAGTGGAATTAGACATAAAGTACAAGGTACATAGTCACAAATATTTCCCTCTTGTGGTTAGAGACCCAAAACCACAAGGGGACCACTTCCCAAGGTACACCAAAATTCAACAGTCCCATGCAGAAGATTGCTGGATTGTTACTTTCTAGGCTTCTTACCTGACTTGGCGTCACTAATTCAACAAAGTCTTCATTTAATCTTTGACTATGAAATGAGGCTGAACCAGATTGTGTCCGTACGCTGCCATACACCAAATCGTGCGCCAAAGTGCAAATTGCATTAGTATGGCTTGGGTGTTCGTACAGGCTAAGCTTCTAGGCTAAACATGCCAGCAGTGAGATGAAGTCTTTGACACTCGCTCTGATACCAAATGAAGAAATATTAAACTAGCATTAATGGAGCAAGACGGAAATATCAGCAACACAATACACTAGCTCAAATCATTCTCATTACCAAGACAAAAATTTATACATGAGCAAGAGCTATCACATGGAACGATCAGCTCCTATAATTACTCAACAATCTCTCCACAATTCACTCAACTAATATTATCTCACTCTCTAGGTATACCTTCGAGATATAACAATACCAACCACAAATAGATCTAGAATAATCAAATGAGTCATTAACCCAACATTTGTATCTGCTTTTCCTTGGTTTGTGTGAATGGAAACTTGTATTCTGCTTTTCCTTGGTTTGTGTGAATGGAAACTTGTATTAGGTGTATATTTATGGTTTATAGAAAATTATAAATTATTAGTTCAATGATTCCATGGCATATTTCTAAACATCACCTACTGGGGCATATGTCTAAATCTCATCAAGTGCGGAATATTTATAGTTATTGTCTCTTACTAGATTTCACTGGCATATTTCCAGCTTATTTTCTGTCTTGTCAYATTTCCTATCAATTGAAAATTTGTCTCGACATGGTTTCCTTTCTGTATATTTTTATTTTATGTTTCTGTTGCTTCCTGTTGGAATAAACTCCCTGCAATGGTGTACGAGCATTGTTTTTGGTATTGTGAGAGCATCATCTATTTCTGCTGCACTGTCTGACAATATTGCGTTTTGCAAAGGTTGTACTCTAAGATAATATCATCTGTATTTTGCTCAGAAAAAACCACAATTTGTTTGGCCTAACTAGTTCTAGGTTAGAATAGGATTGGTCATCTTCAATTGGCAGTTAACCTTATCTATATGGATGAAACATTTGAGAGAAGAGGACTAGAAATCACTGGATCAGTAGTTCCTCTGGGTTATATGCTATCTGTTTAATTTAATGTGAAGGAAGTGCAGTGCTATTGGCTAGGTAGTGTATGAACTCGACCAACTATCATAAATAGATAACGCTATGAATGATTACCCTTTTATTAATATCAAGGATCCCACCTCCTGATGTTTGGCCACCAGCCAAAGTGAAGCGATTGCCCAGACCCAAGAGCACATATATATTGACCCTATATTCATATTAGGGGTGCTTCGAATACAGCCAATTTGACAAAAACGAGGCCATGTACCTTGTGCTCTGGATCAGTATCTCCTTAGGGTTATATGCTAACTGTTTAATTTAATGTGAAGGAAGTGCAGTGCTATTGGCTAGGTAGTGTATGAAATTGACCAACTATCATAAATAGATCACACTATGAATGATTACCCTTTTATTAATATCAAGGATCCCATCTCCTGATGTGTACCTTGTGCTCTGGATCAGTATCTCCTTAGGGTTATATCAATATGCTAACTGTTTAATTTGATGTGAAGGAAGTGCAGTGCTATTGGCTAGGTAGTGTATGAAATTGACCAACTATCATAAATAGATCACACTATGAATGATTACCCTTTTATTAATAGCAAGGATCCCATCTCCTGATGTTTGGCCACCAGCCAAAGTGAATCGATTGACCAGACCCAAGAGCACATATATATTGACCCCATATTCATATTAGGGGTGCTTCGAATACAGCCAATTTGACAAAAATGAGGCCATGTACCTTGTGCTCTAATTTATTTGTTTAAGGGCTGTTCTCCATTGCACTTACACTCTGTGCTCCTGTGCTAGAATGCCTTAGAATGAAATCAATTAGATAAATGTCTAGGGCGTGTAGGTGTTTGAAGAAAATCCAATTGATGGGATGCTTTAAAATCTATTAGTCCTTCAAAATCCATACCATTTCCAAAGCGTGTACCTATTTCCCTATTCCAGCATTGCTACAACCTTATTTAACTTATTGCAGATTAAAAATATTAGGAGATGCAGCAAGGACATATAGATGTATAAGTAGGAAGGAGATTTTTGTTGTGTCAAGAAAAGCTGGGTGTGGTACAGCCCAGGTGGGGGAAAATGTTCAATACTTGGTGTGTGTGATTTCGTTTGATGCTAGTTATTTTATTTTTCTTAAGTACTATTACATCAAAATAAATAAAAGAAATAAAGTGCTGATGTTGTGTTTATCAAACCATATTTAAACATCTTAACCTTGGATCTATCACAGATTGAAGGGATTAAAATACGCTTAATAAATCTGCAGTGAAGATGGATCTATACTTCTTAAGTGGACCTTAAAGATGTAGGGGCGGAATTTTCAAAAATAAACAGTTGTTTTTTTATTGTTTTATTAATCCTCTCTCTCTCTCTCATTTTATTCATCCATACCTAATTTAAAAAAATGGAAAAAGCATTGTGTTTACTATATGGATGTTGGATAATCTTGATTTGTTGTAACTCGTTTTTGGTCCGAGTGCTTTACCTTCATACACCTTGTGTGGTCGGAACTTGGTGTTGGGGGCTAGGTTATATGCCCTAACTCATATATTTGAGACTAAGCCTCATTTGTACATAAGCAAGTGGAGAGAATTGATCTATACGATCATATATTAAGGGGTATTTATTTTACCTGTACATATCTCGTGTACTTGAGTTATTTTTCTGTATGTGATTATTAAATGCTTGGGTTTTGCTAATCACACTTTAATCATTTAGTGCCTTACAATTTCTAACATCGTATCAGAGCCTTGGCATGAAAAATAACTTTGTACATTTTGATGACATTATCTTCATAATTAAAACTCAGATTTTTGTGCAACTTCTTCTATTTGAAAGAAAATATTTAGAGCTTTCCAAATTGGGGTCATAATAGAGGTTTTGAGCAATATGGAAGGAGATATGGTTTCTGAAAGTTGACCTTCTAAAGTAGATCATATTGTCCATGGAAAAGAGTGATTTGCTTTGTGGCAAGAACATCTCATTGTTCAATTCTCGTTCAATTCTTTGATTGAGTTCGCTCCAATGCCATTTGAAAGAAAATTTCGAGGTCTTTCTAGAAGGGGGTTTGTAATAAATTTTCTGAACACTATTGAGGGAGATATGACCTCTGAAAGTTGGCCTTCTGAAAATGCCCATTTTTTTGACTAAAAACAACGATCTGTCTTGTGGCAAGGATATCTCTCTACTTGGGGGTTTGATTGAGTTTGCTCCAGTGCCATTTGAAATTAAGTTTCAAGCCTTAACTAGAAAGGGATCACAATAAAGATTATGAGTTGACCTTCCATAACTGTCTACTTTCAGAACTATCCTGTTTGCTGATAGAAAACAATAAGTTGCATTGTAGAAAGCTTTTCCCCATACTCCGACATCCAATTGTCGTGTATCAAGAGGGAATTGAAAGAGCACTTAGTGATGCATTTTCATCAAAAAATTCAGGGCATTTGGAGTTGAGGTATGCAAATTTTTGACACGATAAATGCAAAGTTTTAAAAACTGACTTTATAAAATGGAGATTATTTTTTACCTTTAGAATAAATGTAATTTATTCTTCTTAGGGGGGGATATCTATCTTTTAAAGGCTATTTTGCATTTTTTTTTGCATTATCTTCCTTTTTTTTTACAGGATCATACATTTTTCCGTTTTGCACCTTTGTAGGGGTCCTCACACTTTACCCCATCCAAAGACTTTACAACGTAACCCCACCATATTGATAGATAGTTACATAGTATACATATAATTTTTAGATTTCTTCTACTATCGTTGACCTGGATGAAGAAGAATGCCTCTTGAAAGGCTGAGGAAGAGAAATTGATTATTGTACCCTCTAAAGATCATGATGAAAGATAAAGAAGAAATCAAGTTTCTCCCTTGTAGGTGACTAATGCTAAGCTTCATAATGAAGTTACTTCATTGCAAGATACTATTGTTCAACTTCAAAATCGGTTTATGTCCTTGAAGGAGTTCAAAGTCCAACTTCATGATGAGGTCAATTTTTTGTAGGACTCTATTACCCCGTGTTGCGAAGACATTGTACAACTTTGGAGTAATAATGTCCATCTTTCTAATGAGTATAAGTACTTGAAGAATTATTATGACCTCATATTTCCAATGTTGGAGAGAAGCAATAATCCATACAAACTACAACACCTTGTACAAGGAGTATGTGATTTAAAAAGTACTAAAGGTACGTTAGAGGATTGTATTGACAATTTGCAAATTTATGTTTTTTCTACTTTTGGGAAGTATGATAAACTTGTTGAGAGTTGCATGCATCATATTAATATTAATGAACTTGAAGAAACTCATACTAATGACATTCAAATACTTTTGAATGAATAAAGGAGATGAGACATATTTGATACCTCACAAAAGGACATCCATTCTTCTTTTGATGCATCTTTTCATGCACCACTGGCTACCCTTGGGCCATTTCCTTTTGATTTTGAGCAACATTGTAACACCCTGTTTCCCCCAGTATGTAAAAATAACTATTTTGGCCAAGAACTATGGCAAACTCAAAGAGGTGAATGTTTGATTTGATGGACCTTTGTATAAAAGGTCGATGAATGTAAATTATGTTATGAATATGTGTTGCATGACTGCTGGGAGGGGGATGTGCTAAAAGAGACCACGATGGCTAATGACAGGTGGTGGAAGGGACCTGGAATGGTTGCGTTAACTTCCACTGAGCCAGTACCGTACTGGTTATTACTTGCTCAAAGACCAAAGCAACTCTCTGACCCTGGAATGGATTTCCCGTCAGATTGGTAGGTGGGGAGGCTCCTCAAGAGTTAATGAGGGGATGGGGGGTGAACTGCCCATCCGTAAAAGCTCCCAATCCTGACCACGGACAGGGAAATTCGCGCCACACACAATCTTGCAGAGAAAAGGCAAGAGAGGAAGTGTGGTAAAGGAGAGAAGGGAGAACACGCGCGACAGGGATCACAGAAGAGAACCGAGAGAAACTCGAGAAATACAGGGAGTTCTGAACAGAGGAGGAGAGTAACCTTCGTCCTTGACTTCCGTTGAGCTGGAAGTAGGAGACTGAATCTCAAGCATCGTGGTCTAGCTCAGGGGTGGCTAGTGGTAAATCCGTTTGGAGTCACTGAGCCTACGGTTGGGTGGAAACGAGCACCCCTCTCAGCAGTCGCGTCACACCTGGTGTTTTTGATAAGTGTTTATATCTTGTATCTTGAATTGAATATCCTGGACACATGCTTATGTTTATACGCTCATAAATGGTTTCTGTATTGAAGTGTTTGCCTTGTGTTTTGATCGGAAATAATGGATGCATGCTTATACTCATATGACCATAATCGGTTTAAGTATAGAATGAATAAGTTCAGAATACAAGTTCATTCCCTTGAGATTTGTTCCATCCACTTGACTCGCGCTATGTCCTGGTTTGATTTCTTGAAGGCACCTCCTCCCGGGAAGTTCCCTCGCATTCCAGAGCTGGAGTGAGTTCCTTGAAAAGACTACTGTTTTAGTAAACCCACGAGTTTACTTTTTACCCCTGACACAGAGTTCATAGCTCGGTGAATTAGGAAGGCTTTTCAGTCAGGTCACCAAGCCTAGGGATAATTACCTAAGAACCCGCTGAAGGATCACGTGATCTGAGTCTGGAAACCTTGTACAAGAGAGAGTAGTTCTCTCAGGTTTTCGACGTTTCGGCACCCAGGAAACCAAAGGGTAAGACCCTTCGTTTTCGCAAGTCGCGAAATCCCGGTACCCGAAACCCCGATGTGCTCTGTGGATGAGCCGGTTTAGCGTGAATAGGTTTCGGCGTTTCGGCACCCGGGAAACCAAAGGGTAAGACCCCTCGTTTTCGCAAGTCGCGAAATCTCGGTACCCGAAACCCCGACGCGCTCTGTGGATGAGTCGGTTTAGCGTGAATAGGTTTCGACGTTTCGGCACCAGGGAAACCAAAGGGTAAGACCCCTCGTTTTCGCAAGTCGCAAAATCCCGGTACCCGAAACCCCGACGCGCTCTGTGGATGAGCCGGTTTAGCGTGAATAGGTTTCGGCGTTTCGGCACCTGGGAAACCAAAGGGTAAGACCCCTCGTTTTCGCAAGTTGTGAAATCCCGGTACTCGAAACCCCGACGTGCTCTGTGGATGAGCCGGTTTAGCGTGAATAGGTTTCGGCGTTTCGACACCCGGGAAACCAAAGGGTAAGACCCCTCGTCTTCGCCAGTCGTGAAGTCCCGGTACGCGAAACCCCGACGCGCTCTGTGGATGAGCCCTAGGACACCAGACAGGGTCTTGTGGTAGGAAGAGGGAGTCCCGAAAGAACCTGGACCGCCCATTTGTAGGGACGCGTGGCGAAGATCTAAAGCCACCGGGGTTCTGGGGATCGGGGAAATAGGAATGAAGACCCCGCCAAAATCCCGAAAGGTAGAATGCCCGGATTTAATCCGGGCCGTTGATCAAGTCGATGATCGGGATCGTAGATCCAAACGAAACCGGGCTTTCGAGTCCCGGGGATTAAAAAGGGAAAGGAGGAACGCTTGCATTGCGATTCCCCGAATTGCGAAACCCCGAAAGAATTTAGAGGATTAGCACCAGGTCATAGGATCGGTCGTATGACAAGCGACCCAAGGGAGGAGCTAAGGATCTGTTAGACCCTTTCGGGTTTCGGCATTTCGAAAGACAGAGAACAGGGGAACGCTTGCATCGCGATTCCCCGAATCGCGAAAGCCGAAAGCGCCTTTTTGGTAAGGCCTGTGGTCATAGCCAACGATCACATGGGGGAGGATAAGGGAAGGGAGGGTCTGCGCTAGGCCCCATAGAAATTCGGGGATTCTGTTCCTCGAAGGAAAAAGAAAAAGAAAAAGAAAATCTTAGTTGCCGTAGTGGGTGTGTGACAAATTGGTATCAGAGTATGGTTACAACACTTGGCCTGCTTGGGCTCATGGACGAGTTGCGCAGAAACTCCATTTGAAGTACTCTTAAAAGGAGTAACTCTCTATCCTAACCCCCTTTATCAAAAGACGAAGTTAAGAATGAAAATTCCTATTGTGTGTATGCATTTGAAAAATATGAATTATGCACTGATTGTGAATGAATATAAGGTTGACTAACAACAAGTGTTTTTCCTGCACAACAAGCGGACGATCAATCACGAGAAACTGCAGACGCATAGAATGGTGATGCACCACGAAGTGGGGGATGGCTCCCACAATAGAGACGAAGAGTCTGACGAAAGGAGAGCGGTAGAGACCCCTCCAGATCTAGCTGAGATTGTGAGAAGCCTCATGGTCGAACTATAGAGCTGCAAGGCTGACAACGAGAGGTTGACAAAAGAGCAAGAGAAACAAACAGAAATTAATGCAGTCTTGCTGCAGAGTTTATCCGACATACAAAGACAATTGCAGCATGGACCTGACACCAGTCACGCGGACCAACAAAAGACAAAGAGAAGTCGAAGCCCACCTGGGATACAGAAACGTGGTCTTTTAAGTGGCCACACTGGGAGGAGCACCTCGAGAAAGGTCCACCCCAGAGATAAGGGACAAGCGTCGAACGATTCCCTTGGAAAGGAAACTGGCGACTCGGAGGGATCTTCTAGTAGCATAACTAGTTCTTACTCCCGAAGAAAACGAAAGAAGCGAAATCATTCCAAAAATCATAATCTCGAAGAATTCAAGAAGGCCAAACCACCATCTTTCGACGGTGAAATAAAGAAGGAAGAGGAAGCGGAGGCCTGACTGCTTGGACTAAAGAAGTATTTCAGAGTCCATGACTTCTCAGAAAACTTGAAGGCCCGAGTAACCACTTTCAACTTGAATGGAAAGGCTTCCATTTGGTGGGAAGGCCTTAAGAATGTAAAAGGGATTCATGAAGAGGACCTATCTTGGGAACGGTTTGAGAAATACTTCAGGAAGAAGTATCTGTCGGAAAAGTATTTCGACGA
>ML801095.1:221895-249538 GCA_009831015.1 Picea engelmannii
ACCTTCCTAACCCCTCACGTAGGTAGAATAATATATTTTCCATGTAGTAAATTGTAATATTAATAAGTCATAGTAATAAGGAAGAATAAGTTAAATGTAAGAAGACCTGATAGAAGCTTTCGCTTCTAGAAAGATCTTCCTATAAATTGTTCTTTTGGTAGATAGATTTAGTATAAATAGGAGTCGAGGACATGATAAGTTTTTGTCTTGATAATTATTGTAATAGAGTGTTGCTTTGTTGGAGGTTTCCCCCTCGAAGAGGCAAGTGAACATTGTTTCCCATCATTAAATGTATTATTTTGGTGCTGTGGTTTCATATATTGTGTTGTTCTGTCGATATTCTCTGTAGTATTTTTGTTTTCTGCTATTATAATAGATCTAATACCTAACAAGTGGTATCATAGCACTTTTCTTGGCATAAATTATGGTATCATAGCACTTTTCTTGGCACGTCTTAAAACTACGGAGATCTGTCGTTCAACGCATAAATTCGCGATCGGGGAATCATACATGCAAGAAACACAAGAGGTTTTAAGTTCACATTGTTGGACACCCTTGTAACCCCTGTTGGTACCCCTTCGAGTAGTAGCGCATAAGACAACACATGTATACAGACTGGCCTAGGTATCTTGAAACCCTCCATAGATCAACCGATCGGTCGCCTCACTGCTATAGTGCCATCGAGAACAACACTTGAGAAGATACTCTTTAGTACCTGGGTAATCGGGTAGTATGGATAAGGGTAAGGTCTAGCCTCCTTAGTTGGTGCCCTGAGATATTGGGCCGAGTACTACTGTTCAACCCCGCACGTATATCAAAGTGCTATAGCACAGGGAAAACCCTTTTATGTAGGAACCCTGAAAACCCTACCCTTTGGGACGGAAACAAAACAGACAAGATCTATTTTCGTGCAACCTTGCCTCTTGCATTCTGATTGAGAAATTACTACACATTTTTCCTGTTAAGAATTTGGGCATTTTGACATTGCAATATTATTCAAATCGGAGTATAACTGCCTGCACCCTTATTTGAGACCTATCCCATTGGATTCCTTTTTTTGTTCTGATCGCAGTAATACCTATCATTTTTCAACTTTTTTTCCTCTGTGGTCCCGACCCCCTTCCGACCCCCTTATTTGGGACTTACCCCATTGAATTCCCCTCTTCGCCCTAATCATTGTGATACTCTTCACCCATAACCCCTTTTCCGTGTGGTCCCACCCACCCCTTCCTGTGCCCCCCTTTCACCATGGCCCACGCCCGTAGCCAAGACCTTGAATCATGCCTCAATACCTTGTCATTTGATTTCTCCGCGACCCTCAATACCTTGCCATCTAATTTCTCCGTGACCTAGTAGGAGGTGCGACAAATCAATGTGAATGTTATCACTATTAATGCCAAAATGCATTTTGCCATAGATGCCAAAATGGAAACCCTGAAACATGATCTCTTTGCCCAAATGGCAAGCCAATTTGAATCCTTCACTGCCCAGCTCTGTGCCAAGATGAATATTCCTAGAGACCTTACCTCATCTGACCAACCTCTACATCCCGAAGGTGAGACCTCCTCCAATTCCCAGACTTTTTCGTCCCATCACTTTCAGCGTGACCTACGCCTCCCTAGAGTGGATGTGAATAAATTTGATGGCTCAGATCCCACGGGCTGGGTCACCCAAATGGAACATTACTTCTCTTTGCATGGAATTACCGATGCGTTGGCCAAACTCCAATATGGTGTTCTCCATTTGGATCTCGAACGCTGACAATGGTGGAAATGGCATAAAAAGGCACACTAAGGGTATGTGGCTCGGACACACTTTGTCGCAAAGCTCTATGACTGCTTTGACACTGACACCCATCATTTAGGCCGTTTGACCAAGTTGAAACAAACTGGCCCATTGAAAGAGTTTATAATTGCCTTTGAGCAATTAGCTTTCAGAACGAAGGGCATGATAGATGATTTTTTTCAGGGAATGCTTTATCAGTGGCCTCAAGGATGAAATACGTGCCCGTGTCCTCATGGCTCGCCCTTGGACTTGGTTGGAAGCTACAAAACGAGCCAAGGAAGCACAACAAGTCATCTCGTCCTAAACCAGAAAAATACCCTTTATTCGTTGCCCTAAACACCCCCTCCCCGCTCCTCCTGCCACTCCCTTCAAGATCCATAAATTAACTCGGGCTGAAATGGCTAAATGCCAACTTAAGGGTCTTTGTTATAATTGTGATGACAAGTATTTTCCGAGGCACAAGTGTAAGGAACAAAATATTTTTATGGCTATGTATGAGGATGTTTCTAAAGAAGAGGTAGATGTTCTCATGTACTCGAGCTACCTCCACCAGATGATCTTACTCCACCCTCTGATCTGTCGACAATTGAACCACTGATTTCTCTGAATGCACTCACATGTTTCTTTGCTCCCCAAACCCTCAAATTAATTGGCTACATTAAGAACCGAAAAGTC
Organism: Picea engelmannii; assembly: GCA_009831015.1. Taxonomy (NCBI): domain Eukaryota; kingdom Viridiplantae; phylum Streptophyta; class Pinopsida; order Pinales; family Pinaceae; genus Picea; species Picea engelmannii. The sequence goes on from ML801095.1 coordinate 224,356, forward strand.
ATCATTCTAGGTGACAACGACAACACCCATAATTTTATTCATTGTCGCATTGCTCAAGAAGTCAATTGCTATATCCGTCCAGTTAATAATTTCCAATCATGATTACCAATGGGGGCTCCATGAAATGGAGAGGGTGTTGTGAAAATGTGCACCTCCGAATTGGTCAATATCACCCGAAATCTCATATGTTTGCTATTGACATGGGCGGTTGTGACATTGTACTTGGTGCAAAATGGTTACGCACTCTCGGCCCCGTCACCATGGATTTTCAGAAATCAACCATGCAATTCTAGCAAGAGGGATAATAACAATAGTTCCAAGGCATCACAATAGGGTCACAAGAGATCATCAGTTCCCACCAAATGGAAAATCTCCTAAGAAAAAGTTCATTATGGAATTATTTCCCAACTTCATGCCATTCAGGCAGTTGAGAGACCCTCTGTACATCTTGACCTCCAATCTATCCTCTCTTCCAACACAAAGTTGTGTTTCAAACCCCCCAGGGACTTCCACCTTCTCGTGGTGCCCATGATCATTCCATTCCTCTAGTTTCGGGCAGTCTTTCTCCAAATGTTTGTGCTTATCGTCATCCCTTCGCCCAGAGGAATGAAATTGAAAAGATTATTCAAGAATTGCTAGAAGCCGAGGTCATCCGTCCCAATACTAGTCCCCATTCTTCTTCAGTAGTCATGGTATTCAAGAAAGAAGATACGTGTCCTGATTTTAGAGCTCTTAACAAACTCACCATTAAAGACAAATTTCCCATTCCCGTCACTGATGACCTTTTGGATAAATTAAGTGGTGCTTAATATTTTACCAAACTTGATCTCCGTTCTGGCTACCGCCAGATTCATATGAAAGAAGAAGACATTCCCAAGACTGCATTTATAACTCATGAGGGTCACTATGAGTTCTTGGTTATGCCATTCGGCCTCTGTAATGCTCTCTACATTTTTCAAAGTCTCATGAATCATGTCTTCCATCCTTTCCTTCGTCATTTTGTCTTGGTTTTCTTTGATAATATTCTCATCTATAGAAAAACTTGGCAAGCCCATCTTGCCCATGTGAATCAAGTTCTCGAGCTAGAGCTACTGTCTTAGCATAAACGTTTTCTTAAGCATTCTAAATGTGCTTTTGGAGTCTTTGAAGTTGAGTACCTGGGACATATTGTCGGCAAGGATGGTGTCCTGGTGGATCCAAAGAAAATTGAAACTATGCAGGATTGACCGTGCCTGAAAACTCTTGATAGTCTACGTGGCTTCCTAGGTTTGACGAGCTATTATCACAAGTTTGTTACGAATTATGGAAAAATTGCATCTTTGCTCACAACACTCCTTGAAAAGAATGCTTTCAATTGGAATCTAGCCGACCATGCCTTCCAAGCTTTGAAAGCGACTATGTGCACTACTCCAGATCTGGTTCTCCCTGACTTCAACAAGACTTTTGTACTGGAATGTGATGCCTTGGGGAAAGACATTGGGGTTGTTTTCATGCAAGATGGTAGACCTTTGGCTTTCACCAACAAACAATTGTCTAAGCGCCATTTGGGCCAATCCACCTATGAAAAGGAAATGTTGGCTATTCTTCCCGTCGTGGATCTTTGGTGTCCTCATCTCTTGGGGCAACGCTTCCAAATAAAAACTGATAATCAAAGCCTCAAGTATTTTCTGGAAGAGTTTCTTCCTCGGAGCAACAAAAAAGGGTAACCAAGTTGTTTGGATATGATTATGAGATCATATACAAAAAGGAAAAGAAAATGTGGTGGTTGATGCCCTTTCCAGGAAATATGAAGACGACATGTCTCTTTTTTCCCTCTCTTTCATTGTCGCAGAGTGGCTTCAGGTGGTTCGTTAGGAATGGTTGCAAGACCCCAAACTTTCAAGACTGATCCAAACACTACACCAGGATCCACAAGCCGCTCTAGGGTACACGTGGCACTAAGACAAGCTTTGTTATAAAGGGCGCCTGTATTTAAGCAAACAATCGAACCTTAAATCCACCGTGCTCTCTGAGTTTCATGCTTCACCTACAACAGGGCATTCTAGTTTTACCAAAACCTATGAACAGGTCAAACGTTCTTTTTTCTGGGACGGTATGAAACATGACATTCACACCTTTGTGGCTGAATGTGATACATGTCAATGCAATAAGGTAGAGACAATCAAAACCCTAGACACACTTCAATTGCGTCGACATATATTTCCATGGACTTCATTGTTGGCCCACCTAAATCATGAAATAAGTTAGTGATCATGGTAGTAGTAGATCGTCTTTCCAAATATGCTCATTTTTGTGCTCTTCAACATTCGTTCACTGCTTCCACCACAACTCAATTTTTTTATGGATAATATCTTCAAACTCCATGGCATGCCTCATTTTATTGTTTCTGACCGTGATCCCACTTTCACCAACACTTTCTAGCAATAATTGTTCTGACTCCAAGGAACCCAATTACATCTCAACACAACATATCATCCAAAGACTGATGGTCAAACTAAAGCAGTCAACAAGTGTTTGGAAACCTATTTGAGGTGTTTTGTATCTGATAGACAAAATCAGTGGGTTCAATGGTTACCCCTCGCTGAATGGTGGTACAACACTTCTTACCACACAACCACTCACATGACTCCCTTTGAAGCAGTCTATGGAAAACTGCCACCTTCAATTGTATCATACATGCCCGATGTCTCCAAGGTTCAACAGGTGGATCAAACTCTTACAATCCGCATGGCCATCCTTTGTACTCTCAAAGAAAATTTGGTCATGGCTCAGAATCGCATGAAACAATAAGCAGATCAGGGCCGTTTTGAACGTAAATTCGCTGAAGGGGACCAGGTGTTTCTTCATCTAAGTCTCGGTTCACGTGCTACCTACAATGGAACAAATGTTGCAATCTAAGGAATTACACAGGAGAAGTTATCAACAAACACATACACATAATATACATAAGTACGCATTCATAAAATGTAAAATGATAAAGAGGAGAAGAGTAGTAGAAGAACCAACAATATGTATTCTTTTATTATATAAATCAAGCACCACTATTCTCTTGCAAACACATACACATAATATACATAAGCACGCATTCATAAAATGTAAAATGAGAAAGAGGAGAAGAGAAGTCTCGGTTCACGTGCTACCTACAATGGAACAAATGTTGCAATCTAAGGAATTAAACAGGAGAAGTTATCAACAAACACATACACATAATATACATAAGCACACATTCATAAAATATAAATTGAGAAAGAGTTGAAGAGTAGTAGAAGAGCCAACAATATGTATTCTTTTATTATATAAATCAAGCACCACTATTCTCTCGCAAACACATACACATAATATACATAAGCACACATTCATGAAATGTAAAATGAGAAAGAGGAGAAGAGTATAAGTCTCGACTCACGTGCTACCTACAATGGAACAAATGTTGCAATCTAAGGAATTACATAGGAGAAGTTATCAACAAACACATACGCATAATATACATAAGCACACATTCATAACATGTAAAATGAGAAAGAGGAGAAGAGTCTAAGTCTCGGTTCACGTGCTACCTACAATGGAACAAATGTTGCAATCTAAGGAATTACACAGGAGAGGTTATCAACAAACACATACACATAATATACATAAGCACACATTCATAAAATGTAAAATGAGAAAGAGGAGAAGAGTAGTAGAAGAACCAACAATATGTATTCTTTTATTATATAAATCAAGCACCACTATTCTCTCGCAAACACATACACATAATATACATAAGCRCGCATTCATRAAATGTAAAATGAGAAAGAGGAGAAGAGTCYAAGTCTCRGYTCAYGTGYTACCTACAATGGAACAAATGTTGSAATCTAAGGAATTACACARGAGAAGTTATCAACAAACACATACACATAATATACATAAGCACGCATTCATAAAATGTAAAATGAGAAAGAGGAGAAGAGTCWAAGTCTCGGTTCACGTGCTACCTACAATGGAACAAATGTYGCAATCTAAGGAATTACACAGGAGAAGTTATYAACAAACACATACACATAATATACATAAGCACACATTCATAAAATGTAAAATGAGAAAGAGGAGAAGAGTAGTAGAAGAACCAACAATATGTATTCTTTTATTATATAAATCAAGCACCACTATTCTCTCGCAAACACAAGAGAAGTTATCAACAAACACATACACATAATATACATAAGCACGCATTCATAAAATGTAAAATGAGAAAGAGGAGAAGAGTCGAAGTCTCGGTTCACGTGCTACCTACAATGGAACAAATGTTGCAATCTAAGGAATTACACAAGCGAAGTTATCAACAAACACATACACATAATATACATAAGCACGCATTCATAAAATGTAAAATGAGAAAGAGGAGAAGAGTAGTAGAAAAACCAACAATATGTATTCTTTTATTATATAAATCAAGCACCACTATTCTCTCGCAAACACATACACATAATATACATAAGCACACATTCATAAAATGTAAAATGAGAAAGAGGAGAAGAGTCTAAGTCTTGGTTCACGTGCTACCTACAATGGAACAAATGTTGCAATCTAAGAAATTACACAGGAGAAGTTATCAACAAACACATACACATAATATACAAAAGCACACATTCATAAAATGTAAAATGAGAAAGAGGAGAAGAGTAGTAGAAGAACCAACAATATGTATTTTTTTATTATATAAATCAAGAACCACTATTCTCTCGTTACATTCATGATTATATTTATTTGCACTGTGCTTCAATTGGTAGTTACAATTAATCCTAACTACCTTGGTCGAACAATATGTATTCTTTTATTATATAAATCAAGCACCACTATTCTCTTGTTACATTCATGATTATATCTATTTACACATTCTTTTAATTTTATTTTTTAAGTAAAAAAGGTAGGTCCTATTATATTAACATTGCAAAATTACATAGTTCTATTAAGCTGTCAGCTGTCCCGCCTGTAGAGGAAATCGAGACAGCTGGCCGAGCCATGCTGCTTTTCAAACTCATAGTTCCAGGCTGCCATCCTGCCCGAAGGAAACCAGGATGCATGGCCACCTTTATACCAAGTCTTGTTGTTACAATGCTAATAATAACATTAATACAAGCTAACTGTGCTATATTGCTGGTATGCAACAAAAGAAAAGAGTTTCTGATTGTGAGCATGTAAAAAACCTATTAGCCTGTGTCCTTATCCTCGTCTCCATTCTTTCCTCGCTTGAATGAAATTGTGTAGACCTGCGCGCAGGTAGGGAATTGGCGTCTTGGGGATGCATTGGAGTAGGCTGCGTAGATCATATTGAGGCGTTGATATATGCGGATGCCCCTGAATATCTGGTCGTCCACCATGCTACGAATGTCAAATATTAATTCAAGGTTCTCCAGATGAAGGAATGGTGGCTGGTCAGCCACATCCTTTCGTTCCTTTGCATTGCCACCCGGGGACTCTATCTGCCTATTTCGCTGCTTGACCACCTTCGGAGGTTCGTCGGTCGTGAATTCCTCTGTGTTTTCTTCCATTCCTTTCGGAAATTCTTCCTCCACGACGCATGCTGTGAACTCCTCAACTGGAGCATCCCTGGGACTGTGCACTGTGCGTGGAGCAGGGGTTACTGCATCCTTCCCGAAACAGGTGGGGGGATTCCAATTGTCTAGGACCGTGAATAGGAGGCTCTCGTTGTAGCTCTGGATGGATTCGCTCGGCTCAATCTCCTCAACATATGCCATGGGAGGCATTCCCAATCTCATGGACTTCCGTGTTTTCTTTCTGCTGGCGAGGGCCAAAGCTTTTTCAAAGTTCTTCTGCCGCTTCTGCCGTGAATCAGCTGCGTACCATGCCGCGCCTCTGCGAGGCCGTCCCCTAGCTCGTGGAATGCTTAGAAGCCAAGCTCTATCCCTGCTCTTTGAAGGTTTAGCCTTCGGCTCTACAAACCTTAAATGCATTACGAATCCTCTGAGGTGGTGAATAAGGTCGAAGGTGATAACTATGGCCATTAAGGCTGAGGTCTTAATGCACTGTTCTCCTGTACTGCTCGCTCGAGCGAGGAGCCTCATCGTTTGACGTCCTCTGCCTGGGTGTGCTCCCATTCATTTATGGCGAGGAGATGGGAGCCGGTGGCCACCATCATTTGAATTTATAGGTTTTCATCATTTGAATTTATGTTAATTTTATTTATTTATTTATATTTATTATTATTATTATTATGGGTTTTATGAATACAATGTAATTATGGATATGGGTTTATAAATTTATAATGAATGTTTTGTTTTTAACATTTAAATTATTATGTATAAAGTTTTTATAATCTGAATTTATATTAATTATTAATTTTTATATACATTCAATTTTATAATCACGCATATGTATATGTGTTTATAAATTTATAATATTATTATGTATAAAGTTTTTATAATCTGAATTTATATTAATTATTAATTTTTATATACATTCAATTTTATACAATGTAATCATGCATATGTATATGTGTTTATAAATTTATAATATATGTTTAATTTGCATTTTTTGAAACAATATCATGTTTAATTTCATTTTGCAAATGTGTTTATAAATTTATAATATATGTTTAATTTGCATTTTTTTAACAATATTATGTCTAATTTCATTTTGCAAAATTAATAGCAATGAAATTGATAATGATTTAAATATTGTAAATAAACTTTTTCTATATCATTATTTTGTATTTTTTTAATAGCAATGAAATTAGTAATAATTTAAATATTGTAAATGGACTTTTTCCATTTTATTATTATTTTGTATTTTTTTAATAGCAATGAAATTAGTAATAATTTAAATATTGTAAATGGACTTTTTCCATTTTATTATTTTACACTATTTTTTTAATAGAAATGAAATTGGTAATGATTTAAATATGGTAAATAAATGTTTTCCATTTCATTATTTTATAATATATATTTTTAAATTGATAATGATTTAAATATTGTAAATGAAGTTTTTCCATTTCATTATTTTACAATGCATATTTTGTATACACTATTTTTATTTTTATGGTTTCCACTTTTTAATTTTTATAAATAGTTTTCACTTTTTAATTTTTGTATTAATATTTTTAATAGTCGCATATTTTGTATACACTATTTTTATTTTTATTTTTATGGTTTCCACTTTTTAATTTTTATAAATAGTTTTCACTTTTTAATTTTTGTATTAATATTTTTAATAGTCGTAAGTAAATATTAATTTTTAATTTTTATATTAATATTCTTAATGAACAACATTAGACCAACAATGTCACCAGATGAGCTTCTACGTAATATACACTATAAACTAAATGTTACATGATGCTTGTGGGAGGGGACACATCCATCTCGTCAATGAACATGTACCAAATATGGATCAAGGTTCAAACCATCACACTGAACCATGCACCACTATTTTATTAGTTTTAGTTGTTAAGCTATGTTTTCAAATGGATCCATTATATTTTTTTTGAAACACATGAAATTAGAAAAGTTTTTAAAATTTGAATGTAAAAGTGAAACAAATTATACCAACCAAAATATTATCATTATTTATTTTTTACAAGGATTTGTAAATTAAAAAATAATTTACAAAAAATAATTATTTTATTTTTAATTAAAAGATATAAAAAATCTAATTTAAATTAAAAAAAATAAATTTATAAAAATATTACAACATTCAACTAACTGCTTCCCATAAAAGTTATAACTTAAAACAGCAAAATATTTTTTAAAAGTAATTTAGAAAACCCATGAAAATTATCTCTTAAAAAAGTTTTAATAGTAAAATTTAAAGATAATTTTAAAAGTAATTTAAAAAACCCATAAAAATTATATCTTAAAAAAGTTTTAATAGTAAAAATTAAAGAAAGGCCATTAAAAGTAAAAATTAAAAAAATGTCGTCATTTTCGTAATGAGTAAAATTGTAAGAAATGTTATAACTTAAAACAGCAAAATATTTTTTAAAAGTAATTTAAAAAAACCATGAAAATTATATCTTAAAAAAGTTTTAATAGTAAAAATGAAAGATAATTTTAAAAGTAATTTAAAAAACCCATGAAAATTATATCTTAAAAAAGTTTTAATAGTAAAAATTAAAGAAAGGTCATTAAAAGTAAAAATTAAAAAAATGTCATGTCATTTTCGTAACGAGTAAAATTGTAAGAAATGGTAGCTATTTTTTTTTTCAAATTTTGAACTTCTAAATTTTTTTATTATTATTTTATTATTTGAGATATTTAGAAGTAAGATCTAATAAAAATAATTGAAAATAATGAAAAAAATATATAGCATTAATAAGAAGTTTTAAAAAATTGTTAATTTTTTTTTGGTAAAATCTAATTAAAATATTAAAAATAATGAAAAAATTAAAGAGTATTAATAAGGAGTTAAAAAAAATCTTGTAGGGGTTTGGTCTAGTGGCTAGCGAACGTACTGTTACACAGGTCACGAGTTCAAACTTCGATTTATCCAGAGGCGTGCTTGCGGGCTGTGCGATTCTCTTTAGGGATTATAAGGTAGCCGACATGATTCAACCCCGTGTCACGCGAGTACGATACTGCCGCCGTTGCCGATTCCCTTTGTCATAAAAAAAATAAAGAGTTTTAAAAACGGTAAGTTTCTTTTGCCTTGACTTGATTGAGATCGAAGAGACGGAATTGGGGGAGTGATGGAGAGCGAGGTAGGGTAGAGTTGCAGGGTCACGAGCTAGGGTTTAGATTTATGGTCTCATTTTCTCAATCGAACGACAAAGGCGGTGAGAGGGGGGGATTGTCTCGGGTTAAACTAGCGACAAAGGATAGAGGGAACAATTGACATTTAAGGATGCAGTGCTTGGGAAAGCACAAAAGCGATAAGAGGATATCGAAATGGGGGGCATAGGCAAGGACGACAAGGACATGCATGCAGAGCAAACAAGTCCTGGATTTGACAAAACAAAGGTGAATGGTTGTCATGCGTGCACAACAGAAAATCCAAGGTATGAAGTGACCTCGTCCAACATTGGTAACTACATACAACACATGAAAGATCATGCTTTAATAGGAAAATTCATGGGTATCTGGCCATTAGAAAAATCCCTTATGGGGTGGGTGAGCTCCAAATGGAAGATAAAAGGGCAAGTAGATTTAAAGCTGGGATCCAAGGGCTTCTTGACAACCATCTTTGCTAACCTTGCAGACATAAACAAGGTGTTTGATGAAGGGCCATATTTTTTCAACTCACCTGGTCTTCGTCTTCGCTACTGGACGGACAGATTTTCCCCAAAGAAGGAAGACTACACGACTGCCTCAGTTTGGATAAGGCTATACTCATTCCCTCAATAATTCTGGGAGATACAAACATTGGAAGGCATCAATAACACCTTGGTATCATTCATTAAAATATCTGAGATCACAAAGGTAGCCAAATACACCTCGTATGCCCAGATCTGTGTTTACATGAATTTAATAGAAGCCCTCTTGGAAGCAGTAACAATATCCTACCAAGACAATGAATGGAGCTAGTCGGTGGACTATGAACACATCCCCTTCAGGTGTCGGAAATGCCATGTCCATGGGCACTTATTCCAGGATTGTCCGATGAATATAAAACAAAATGAGGTCAAGTAGTAAGAAGGAACAGGCAGAAGGTTTCACTACAATCCAAGGAAAGAGGAGAAGGGTGCGAAGACAGGGAAACCAAACAACAAAGGAGGTGGGTGTTGATAGTAATAAATTCAAAACCCTGGAGAAAATTAGCCCAGGTAGTGAAGATCAAAGCCGGAAAAAACGAAAGACAAAAGAGGTAAAAATATTGGATACCATAATGGACCCAGATCCTAAAGAAAAATCAAGAGAAATAATAGGAACAATAGATCCCAAAAGAAAATCAATGGAGATGAGCGAAAGAGAACTTGAAATGAAAGATCAAGAGGACTAGATCACAAAAAACCAAGACGAGGGACATTTAGAGATAGAAATGGAAAAGGTCAAAATACAAACAAAACCCGAAAGCAAGATCACGAAGAATCGAACGCAAAGGTTGGAAATAAAGATAAGGTGTCAAATAGTCAGGAGGAAACACTAAACAACGGTGGGAAAGAAATAGGCCTGGGGAGCTGAGCTAGTACATTTGGTGGATTTGGGATCAAAACCAGTCCCCTTAAGATCCTAAAGAAAACACCTAGCGAGGAAAAAAGGAGAGGCAAAAAACCAAACAACCAGATGATAGAAGAAACATGAGCACACCTGGTTGATTCGGGCCAAATGGTAGGACTCCCAGAAAGGTACTTCAAAACTCAACATAAGTGATATCATGAAGTTAATATCATGGAATATGTGTGGCTTGAATGCTCCATCCAAACATAAAATGCTGAAAAAAAGGATCTTAGGAAAAGGTCGAGATAATAATGATACAGGAAACAAAGTGCGATAAAGAAACTATGATAAAGATGGAAAAGAAAGTATGGAAATAATATGAGGTAGAAGCGATAGATTCAAAAGGTGCATCTGGCGGCTTGGTGATCCTTTGGGATCCAAAGAAATGGAAATTGGACCTATTCGTCACCTTCCCAAGGATCCTCAAGATGAGTTTTGTGGGGATACAATCTTAACTCCATGGCTTCATTTTGAATGCCTATCGTTTGCAGACCCCCCCTCTCAAGAGAAACTTTCTGGACTCCCTAAAACATCTTGGGGACATTCTTCAGGGCCAACCTTGGGTTATTGGGGGAGATTCAATATGATCACCGCTCTATGGGAGAAAAAAGGTGGAGTTAGGCATCTAGAGGGTGAGAATGAAGTTTTCTGAGATTGGATAGAGAGCAATAAAGTAATTGATATTCATACCAGTAATGGCCCTTTCACCTCGAGAAATATGAGAAGGACTACAAAAAACACCGTTTATTTAGACACATTTTTAACTTCAGAAACATTATTTCAAGGACAATAAGCAATAGCAACAAAAGTTCTCCCTTTCTATGGTTCAAATCATTGGCCGATCTGCCTCACTTGGGAGGAGAATTTAGCGCCTCGCCCCAAACCCTTCTGTTTTGAAAAGTTTTGGATGGACCACCAGGATTTTATGCATAACATCGAAACCTAGTGGGTTGAGCTCCCAAATCTGCATGGTACCAAAATGTATCAATTCCAACAGAACTTGAAACACATCAAATTCCAGATCAAGAAATGGAACAAGGAGGTGTTAGAGAACATCTTTGAGGAAAAAAATGGTTAGAGATAGAAATGGCGACAATTCAACTAGAAACAACAACATGGACTAGCACATAGGAGACCAAAGAAAGAGAGGAAAAACTCAGACTAGAATTGGATAAGCGAGAACACCGGGAGGATATCTTTTGGCAACAAAAGTCCAGAGTAAGGTGGTTGAAAGGAGATAAGAACACCAAGTTTTTACATAACTTCTTGTTGCAGAGAAGAAACCAGAACCAGATCACAAATATTACCAAACCATCCGGGGAACGAGTAGAATCCAAAAGAGACATAAAAATGGAATAGACAAATCATTTTAAACTCTTACTCACAGAACTAGAAGAGAATAGGGAGGAATCCATCCAAGAAATCACAAGAGGTATCCCAAAGCTAGTTACCCCAGATCAAAACAATTTTTTAATGGTGCACACTTCAACAGAAGAAGTGGAAATGATGGTTATGGAAATGAAGAAAGGTAAGGCCTTGGGGCTAGATGGATTCACGATTGACTTCTTAAAAAAATGTTGGAAAATCATCGAGAAGGACATTTGGGAGGTAGTAGAGGAATCAAGATCATCCGGGTCTATTCTCAAAGTCTTCAACACCACCTTCATCGCCTTAATCCCAAAAGAAAAAGAGGGGAATACAACAAAGAACTTTAGACCGATAACGCTATGCAATGTAATCTACAAGATAGTCTCCAAAATTATTGCCAACATACTCAAAATTGTATTGAAAAACATCATATAAGGAGTAGGGGGGTTTGTAGAAGGAAGAAAAATCCTTGATGGGACAATAGTTGTGCACAAAACGGTGCATTCCATGTAGAGATAAAAAAAAATCAAGAATGATCATCAAGTTAGATATGTCAAAGGCATATGACCAAATAAGTTGGCAATTCCTGCGAAAAATACTAGAGGATTTTGGATTTGCAGAGGAATTGGTATGTTGGATTTACGGGCTAATATCCTTAGTCTTCTTTTCAATCCTAGTTAACAAATCTTCGTCCAAAACTTTTAAACCGATGAGAGGAATCAAACAAGGGGACCCTCTTTCCCCTTATCTTTATGTTATCCTAGCGGAAGGGCTGGGAAGATTTCTCCAAAGGGTGGTGACAGATAAGAAAATACAAGGAATAAAACTGGAGGAGGAGGTGGATCCTGTGACCCACCTCTAGTTTGTCGTTGACAACCTTCTCATTGGTGTACCCATTGTTAAGGAAGTCAGAGATATCAGAAGCATGTTGGACATGTACAAAGACGCCTCAGGAACGGTCATAAACCTCTCTAAATCACAATTTTTTTTCTTTAACACCCCGGTTGTTTTCCAAAGAAATATAGCCTTGATTTTTGGGTTCCAAAGATCCCGCCTCCCGTCCAAATACCCGGTAGCCCCGCTAATCGACAAAGCTATTAGGAACACATCTTGGCAAGAGCTGTTAGAAAAACTTGAAGCTAAGCTCAGTAATTGGACCCTTAGGCTCCTAACCCCACCTGGGAGAATCCTTCTCATCAAATCCGTCCTTAGTTCAATTCCCATGTATCTTTTCTTAGTTCTGGTCGCGTCAAAAGGAATCCTGAAAAAAATTAGAAACCTCCAGAGAACCTTTCTGTGGGGGTGTGCTACTAAATAAAATAAATGGGCCTTAATTACTTGGGAAAATCTATGCAGACCAAAGTCCCATGGAGGGATTGGTATTAGGGATCCCTTGCATGCAAGACAAGATTTAGCAATTAAACTTTGGTGGCGGTGGATCAAAATCCCAGAGGAATTTTGGGCAAAATTATGGAAAAGTAAATATGCCTCTGAGGCAAGGTTACATGATCTCATCCATATGGATGGGAATCGACTAGGATCCCTCATATGGAACAATGCCTGGCAGAACAAAGAGCTAGTTCAAAAATATAGCTTCGAGGAGGTACATAATGGAAGGACGACCCTTTTCTGGGACGATGCTTGGGAGCAACTTTCCATCCTAACGAATCAAGCAGGGATGGAACATGCTGAAAAATACCCGTTAGAAAAAGGATGGACCTTGGTCCATCATTATTGGAAGAATTCAGAAACCCTAGAATCAGATTATGACAGGACCTGGAAAGACTTGGCAGACTGGCCAGTTCCCTTGGATACAGAGGTTGGGAACCACATTGAAGAAGAGATCTCTCTTAGAAAAATCATAATTAAAAATGGGTCAGATATCATTCATTGGGGAAGAATAGGTGAGGGTACTTTTAAAGTAAAAATATGCCTACTTAAAAGCAGTAAACCTGTGAGAGATGGACAAGAGAAAAGACTCACAACGTATTTGGCAACTTGGGATCTGATCAAAAATTGTGACCTTCCTGTGGTTGATCCTCACAAGAAAAGTTATGACATGGGATAAGCTAAGAAAGAGACGATACAAAGGCCCCTCAATCTACATGTTATGTAGATAGGAGGAGGAAACTCTCAATCACCTCTTTTGTACTTGCATGCAGAGAAGCGATAAATCTCTAGGATAATGGGGCCATGTTGTTTCACAAATCCAGAGGTGACAAAGATGACACGACCAACCTAATAATAGACTGGCTTGTAGAACCATTTAAAAACCCCATACTTAAAAAAACATGGGATATTTTCCCAGGGATAGTGACATGGAACCTTTGCAAAGAAAGAAACAAAAGATATTCAAACATAACTCTTTATCAACCGAGTTTTTGTGGAACCGAATAAAATAAAATGTGTAAGAATCTATAGCTTCAAGTACCTGGTCGACGAAAGACTGAATTCTTCCATTGGAGGAAGAAGACATTTTCAGACAGTGGAAACTAGAATTGGCCTTCCAACAAGCGAACAAAGCTCCTCCTCACAGAAGAGAAAATACTAACCAATCCTGGTAGCTGTCGAAAAAAGGAATCATAAAGCTCAATTTCAATGGCATGTCAAAGGATAACCTCGAGAAGTCTGGAGTGGGGGGACTTTTGAGAGATTTTGAAGTTTGAATTCTGGCAATGTATGGTAGTAAATTGGGTTATAATTCCAATAATGGTGTGGAGTTCAAAGGTCTCATCAAAGGTCTCGAAATGGCAAAAAACCAGGGCATAACTAGTCTGATTGTGGAAGGTGACTCACTCCTTATCATAATGGCCCTGAAACGTCTGAGGGAGGGATCCAATATAGAAAAAAGTACCACAAATTGGAGACTATCTCATGGTTGGACTCAAACGACTAATCTAATTCAACAATTCCAAATTATTATCCCAACTCAGGTGAGAAGAAGTGTAAATTCAGTGGCAAACTATTTGGCCAACCTAGGAATCCAACAGAGGACTCGATCGTTGATGTTATCGGACAAATCGGTAAGTGTTGACAAAAATGTATCTCCCTAGTTTCACCCGAAACTAGAACAAAACAAGACAAAATATAAAACTTTCCATAAGTTTTAATTATCAATCATACTAACTAACGAGAGATAAATGACATACCTTTTAAATATCGTTTGTCCTCGCTAGTGTCATCCTCACTCCGTTCCAAGGCTTATGGGATGTTGAACGTGTAAAATGACACAAGCCAACGAAGTGAAAGCAACAACATATACTTAACGAAACTTCTGTATGTGATCAAGGAGTCATACAACAAAATAAGAACAATATTATGGGAAATAAATTTATTACTGTATTAGAAATATGAAAAGGAGAATACAATCGGTGCCTTGATGTTGTAGGGTCCCTTCCAACAGTTCCTTGCTTCGCACACACTTTTGATCCACAGATTCTGAGACTGTAGATTTGAAAGTCACTCACAATCTCAACTTGGCAAAGTGAAACTCAAAGCCAACATAGGCCCAAATACTCCAAACTCTTGGCTAGACTAATATCTCATTAGATGAATCTTTATAACTAAGTTGAAGTTCCAAAAATTATCTAACCATACCAAAAGCTAGCTTTCCCCATGAGAAATCCCCTCCTTTTATAAGATGAAAAGGATAGGGTGAGGATGTTAGGATGATCCCACTAGAACAAGGATGTGACTCAGATCCAAACTGATTGGAGGCCACCTCACCCTCGAAGCTTCTATTCTAGAAACGTCGAGAATATGCTCTTTTTCTTCGTAAAAAAGATCGTCACACCCTTAATACTGAGAAATCTGGGACAATGTCGCAGGCCACTATGGTGCAACCCGCGTCGATCCTAAAGCGTTACATCTTTAACACTAAGCAAGGTGCAATGATCCCTTTTTATAAGGTTTTTACAAAGGAAAATATAATTTTCATCTTTTCGGGAAAATGTGTCTTCATTTATCTTCAGGGATTCATGCCATTGATCCTTCTAAAGACAAATGATAGGTGTTGCACCTCTTTTTTCACCTAAATGAGCAAAATAAGGGTGCTTACAAGCCCAGTTGGGTCAGCTAGGCAAGACAACAATAGAGGAAAGAGTTAGAAGTGTAAAGAATAAAAGATAAACAAAAAATTAAACTAAAAAGGATAAAAGCAATTAAACTATAGTGCATAAGGACATTAGAACAAGAAACAAACAAGACCCATGCCACCAATGGAAAGGATTATATTAGTGGAAAGAAAGCACCAAAGAGAACGAGAGACTTTGGGTCCCCTCTTCCTCCAAGGGAGGGCTCTTGGACGCCCAGATATTGAGCTCTTCTTACAAGTGAGGAACTAAAATGAAATGGTGAAGAGAATCCAAAGCACATACAATCTAGAGGTGATATGAATGACTAACTGAAATGGTGCTAGCATTCTCTTGATGAGGAAAGAGGATCCTCCAAGAGAATATCAATAACATAACAATACAAATGAATTCTTTGAAAATGTAGTGCACCCATGGCCTCTTTTTATAGCATAACTTTGAGGCATTATTCAACCATCTTTTAGTGTGAACAAGGGGCCATTTAGGGAACCCTTAGGTCTTTGACCAGCCACCCAGTCGGATTCAGCTGAGATTTGGATGTCAAATCGACTTGGAAGCTGAACCAGAAGTGGGCGGGAGGCTGACCAATATCATAAATGCACTGTTTTGAGGGATGAACTTTTTTTTGCGTCCATAGTCATGTATCGTGCGCGTGTGCTCTTTTTCCTACGTTTCTGAATGGCGCATGTGCGCACGCTCCTTGTGTAGTCTTAGTGCATGCTGATTTTATTGTTGATTGTATAGTTTTGGGCCTTTTGGAAATGCATTTTTGGTCATTTTTGGTCCATGGGTGAACTAATAGCTCTTTGAAGATGCTGGATTCCTGTAACCATTTGCAGACAAAATTTCAGTGATAACAGATGCCCCCTGATGTATGAGGTTAGGAGCATACGTATAGCTGAAATACATCAATGTTTCTTCTACTGAGAGTACCATTGTAAGAAAGAGCGATGAGGAGAGTGTCAAGAGTGATCCATTGGAGGGAGAGGGGAACCTGTAGGACCCAAATCTTTCGCAAGGCGTAAAAAATAAATAAAACTGTGTACAAACGAGGCGGGCATGCTCCATGCTCGTGTCATGTACCTCAAAAAGGTGTAATACAATAACTGAAGCTGTGTGTTGGTGGAGATGACTGTAGCGCCCTAGGGGACGGGTTGATAATAGCAGAGGAAAATTCTGATGGTGAACAAACTCTGAAAAGAGGCGATGAAACCTATAAAAAGTGTCGATGATTCTCAGGCATTGATGGCCTAACAATGTTCATAGGTCTTTGGCAAATATAAAAACAACTGCGATAGTCGCAAAGTAAGACCCATCGCAACATGAGAAAGTGTTGAAGTTGAATGTCATGGGGGTCAACGACAACATAAAGCAATGATGGTTCTCTCTGTGCCGTCCGAGACTCCTCATTGTGAAGGTAATGAGAGTCAAGATACTGTTGCCCATCTGGAAACTATGCCGATGTCGACAGAAAGGGAGACACGACTCCAAGAAGTGGAGGGATTCATGAAATCCACTGGATGAGATCAAGAAATGATGAGTAACATGGACGAAGTCAGAGAGTGGTGAGACTTGAGACTGCCCTTGGTTGGGGATAAAGGGGGTGTGGTAGTAATCGTAAAACTGGACCTAGCGTCAGGGGGACGACTAGGTGTGGGTTAGATGGTGCCATAGGCGTGACAAAGTGAATAAACTCAAAGATCATGGGTATAGAGAGGGTGAGATACTCAGGGTTTATGGATGATATAAATGGGAGTAGAAGATAATGGATGCCCCAACCAAGGGTGACATGGGTTGCTTTTCCAAAAAGGAAGGTCGCCAAAGGGGACGACAAAAAAACCATGTAAAATTCTGGAAACAAAGGCTTTATACAATTACCAAAAGAATAAAAAATAAGTTGGGATAACTGTGCAGATACAGAAATGGGTGCCCCAGTGTAAGATGGCTTAGCCTACGATGGCACAAGTTTCTTGGGAAACAAGTGGAGGGTGGGGGCCCCATAGGTGGGTTTCTGTATTAGGGAAGTGAAACAAAGGACAATCTGCAGATGGGAAAATTGAGTGTGGAGGAAATGGATGGTGAATGCTACTGCGGAAGTGCAGTCAAGAGAGAACCATGATGGGATATCCTGGGAGTCCATTGGGTAGGTTATAAAAATTAGGAAAAGGAGTATGCGGATGATTCTCAAAAAATGCGTAAGACTAATGGGACTCCCAGCCCTAGAGGGTGAAAACATCACGAGTGTCGTAGTGCCAAGGGGGACTATGAATGGGACAAGTCATGTAGGGAAGAGTGCTACTAGGTGAAAACACAAATGCAGTGGAGGTGACGACACTGTAGAGACAGAGATATGGACCCTAAAGGTAAATGACATAGGGTGTTACTGGAGATGAAAATGATATTGAGAGGGAATGAATGCATGCCAGTATCGATGATATACCCAAAGGGGTAGCGCGGATGGAGGATACCAAGTACCTGCACACATGAAAACTGAATACCCAACGTGAACAATATCTGAAGATAAAGAACATATAATAGTTATTCAATAAGAAGTGAATGTGAGCACACGTACTTGAGTGTGGGTATGATAAAAAATGCTCCCCAGGGGTTGAGGATGGAAAGTGGCCCAAGGAATATGATTGTGTAGGTGACGGGATTCTGGTCCTGTGGTTGAAGATGGATCGAAAAACGAATGTTCGGAGCTCCCAGAATTGAGTCTAGAATGTTGGCAAAAAGGATTATATATAGCTGTAAGGCCGACAATGCCACCTCATTTGTACTTGCTATCTTAGTGAGTGGAGGAGATATTAGAGAGGAGATTTGGAGATTCTGGGCGATAGAGGTAGTCGTTCCAGGATCCGTGAGTTTCAGGTTAGTTGTCGTATCCTCCTGCATAGGGCTTAGGGTTTTTTTTTTGGGTAGGGTTGTACGAGGGTTGTACAGGGGGTTTTAGTGAGTGTGCCCCCCCCAGTGTGCGAGCGATCAAAGGATTCCCACACATGAGTGCGCAGATGTATCTTAGATAACTGCGCATGGGGGTGCTCAAGGGAGGAAAACAGGCGCGCATGGGTGCGCGCCTATGCATATCGCAGCTGCGGATGCGTGCGCAGTTGTGTTCCTAGCAGTCACGCAAGTGTGCGCAACTGTGTGACCAACGGTCGTGCCTTAAGGCGCGTCTGTGTATGTGATAGGGGTGCATGTGTGTGCCCCTGTATCGCCGACAGGCACGCATGTGTGCGCGACTGTGGGATAAATAGGTGCACAGATGTGCGTGCCTGTGGGGAAAAACAGCTACGCCTTTGAGGCAAAGCTGAAAAGTGTAAATATTTTACATTTTGGAGATTTTCAGGGTTATGATTGCTGATCGAGTACTGTATATGTGGATGCAGGTGACTAGGCTTGACGATGCCGATTCATTGGAGGGAGAGGGATTGGTCATGCCTGAGGGAGGCAGTGACCAATGAGGAGCCGACGGTTCATGATACTTTGGCAGCTTGCAGGCTGCTGAAGTTATTTTAGTGCCCCCTGATACGGGCCCATGAGTTTTTAATGCAGTTCCTGATTGGGATGTGGGATTCAGATCGACATTGCTTCAATGTGCGAGGTGAGGAGTTGGCCTTCATGAAGGTGGAGGATATATACTTTCTGACTGGGCTCTCGATTCAGGGAACCCCATTACCAGTGGATCCCGTGCTACCCGGGGATGGGTAGTTGGTTACCCTAGCCCGAAGGTATTGTCTAGGGGAGAACTTCATGTCGGGTTCTGTGGTTAGCATTGGGGAGATGGATGCCCTTACACATCGTTGCGTGGAAATGATGGTGGTGAGAGTATACGAGTCTCTCACGACTCAACGGATCAGTGGGGGTTAGCTGAGGGTGAGGCAGAGGGCACTGGCGGGTGTTATAACCCTAAATTGCACCATTCATGCTTACCTAGCATTAGGCCAACTCATTGCCTTTCATTGCCAAAGACATGCTGAACAAACTCTTCAAAAAACCTCTTAAACCAAGTAACCCGCACCCTAACCCACTGCTGGGCGCATTGGAACGCTGGCAGGCCTTATACTACACGCGTTGGAACGCAGGCTGGCCCACTACAACCAGTGTTTACCTAACAAAGCAAAAAATCAGGAAAGTTTCCGCCGGGACGAAAAGCTTTGGGTCAGTTAACTGGAACTCCCAGCAATGCATGGCCGAGAGTTCGTCTAAAACCCTAGCTCCTTCTAGCCTATAAAAGAAGGGGTAGGGGTACTATTCAAAGGAGGAAAAATCATAGCAAAGAAACTCTGCCCAATTTCCGAATCCGTTTTGTCCCAACCCTTTAGCCTTTCCTCAAGCTTTAGGAGAATTCAAGCAAAGCAGTTGGAGGAAAAAGAAGAGGAGGAGCCCAGGATCAGGATCGAGGAATGGTGGCCGGTCTCTATAATCATTGTAAGTTGATTCATGTTGAGATTAATAAAAAGATACTTTTCCCGTCTCGAATACATGAGTCTTGTATGTTTTATTTGATTTGTGTTTAATCTCTAATCCTCTAGTAAAACAATAGCATGCATGTGTAGTTTTGTCTTGATTGCAGGATCGCTTTTTGGAAGGAGTAGCAAAAACAAAGAGATAAAAGCTCAACGGAGGATCTACACCAATCATCGATAAAAAGGTTAGTTAATTCTCCCCATGTGTGCATGTGAAAAAGGGTTTTAGATTTGGGTAGAAGGTTAAAAGTAGCTTATGAAGGGTCATGATTTGCATGCAAGTTTAAGCCCTAGCTTGCTAGTCTGTAGGGTAGAATACCCCACAACAGAATTGGCGACTCCACTGGGGATATTTTACTCTTAGGGTTTTCGGATTTCATTAGAGGTTCTTGGGTAGTTCAAAGAAGTTCGGTTTCTGTTTCTTTGTTTATTTTTGTTTTCTGTTAGGTCAAAAGCTAGTAGGGAACCTGGTTATCAATACGAGTTTTTCCTTGACTGTTGCTTGACATTTAGTCTCGGGACACACAGAGGTACACGCGTCCTGTAGAAAGCCTGCACGCGTGTAACCCACGCCCTAATTGTCTACAAAATGCGTTTGCCCGCTTGCTGAAGTAGTTTCAGTAGCGTGTAGCCTTCAGGAAGCTTGAGAGGCAGTCTCCTCTTCCCTGTCAGAAGTTTACCTTCTCAGGGGGCTTTCTGGATCCTGTCTGGGTCTTGTAGGTTTGTTGTCTTGTTTTTCAGTCTACCTTGTTGTGTTGGTTTTTCTTTGTATTTTTTTTCTTTTTTGCAAATTTTTTCTTTTCTGTTGAAGGGATAACATCTAAGCCTTTTAGAGACTCTGGTTGTCAATACCAGAGATCTTTTTCAGGTCTAGACTGCCTATGTGTGGTTTTATCTTGGCTTTTATACTGACCCACGACCTGTTTAAGTCTAGCCCGCGGGTACCCGCGCGCTGTTTTGGCTCAGCACGCGTTCGCATGCGTGCTGTCTTGGTGACAGTCGCGGGTTGATTAGTAGCTTTTCAGCTTGGGTGGGGCAGTCATCCCCTCCTGTGGTGAAAAGAGCTCCTCTCAGGAGTATAGAGTCTGGAGCTACACAAGCAGTAGGTTGGGGCATCTTGTCCTTAGCCTGTGGTTGTTAGTTGATGTTTTGATAGAAAAGACAAAAAAGAAAAAATATCTGTTTTTATGGTTTTTAGGCAAGTGTTAGAATCGATGCTGTTTTGATTGTTTTTTTGCATTTTTGTGCTCTGATTCTATTTGCGATCTCCGCTTTAAGCCAGGGTTTTCTTTTCATTATCTTGGTTTTGTTCTTGTCAACATTTTTCCTTGTTGCATTACTTTGCAATAAAAAATAAAAAAAAATCCCTCTTTTTTCATTTTCTTCTTAGTTTGAAGATTGTGTTGTTGCATCAGTAGCTAGGAAAGAAGTCTTTTTGCATAAGTTTTTGCAGTGAATTTTAGTATAAGTAGCTCGCAGATTTGAGCGAAAGTCCTTCATATTACTGCATGAAATCTTAGTAAAGTTGAAAAAGAAAAGAAGTCTTTTTGTAGAAAAGTTGCTGGTTTTGCATTTTAAGTAAAAGTTTTGTTTCCAAGCATTGTTTGTTCATTTTGCTTTGAGTCTTTTTACACATCATCAGTTTCACTTTCGTACCTTGTGACTTAAAGAA
The DNA here is from genome assembly GCA_009831015.1 of Picea engelmannii. NCBI lineage: Eukaryota > Viridiplantae > Streptophyta > Pinopsida > Pinales > Pinaceae > Picea > Picea engelmannii. Next base: position 246,104 of record ML801095.1, read on the forward strand.
GCCCATTAAAAGCAACACTAATTAAAATCAAGTAGACTTTTCTGTTTGTAGGGTGCATACACTAGCTCAGGAATAGGGCCTTGGAATAGGTTGGAGAGTAAATTCTCCAAGGCCACCCAAATCAAACATTGGAGTCTGTCAATAGGGAGTGTAGAAGTCCAGTTACGGAAAGTTATTTAGGACCCCCCCTCTAACACAAGGGCTAAACATGAGGTCGCGTAAGGAAAGGTAGCGGAGATAACCCCTCCAAAGATGGACCGAGCGTTGTGGAGAACACATATCGAGGATTTTTTAAGGGATTCCGTCGTTTGCATTTGCCACGGAGATTTGTGGGTCTCGAATCCGTTCGAGGTCCTCAGTTGTCTTCCGAAACATTTGCTCTCGATACCCTTGACAGGTTTCGGGCTTGATACCCTGCTCATTGTGGTCTACCCGACTATTGACTATACCCGCCTGATAGCTGTTCACGTGTTGGCAAACTAGTTGCCAATCTTTTCTAGGGACATACACGGGTGACTGCGGGGGTATACCGCGGTACATAGGATGAAAATCGGACCAACGCTTTGCAGAGTATACCCAGAGGGTGCTTCCGTATTCGAGTTTCACTTGCACCGGTAAGTTGCTCTAGTGTTGGTTGTTGTAACTGTTCTTCCAACTAGTTTAGTGCTTGCTTGATTTATCTTCTAGGGGCTTTCTTTTAGTGCGTGTTACTGTTTTTTCATGTAGAATACCTTAGCGTGTCATGAATCTTCTCACACAGTGGAAGATTCAGAGCTCCGCTGGTCACGAAGGCTTCTGGGCCTGCCGCCGGTTATACCGGAGCCACCCCCGCCACCATTAAGGCGGAAGCTAGACCATCAAGGGTCTTTCGAAGCAACCAGGGCTTTTGAGCCCGAACAACCCCCCGAGGAATCGACCGGCAATCTTGGATTGGTTGAAACCTCAAACACTGATACGGGGTCAGACATTATTGTGCCCATTCAATTTTACGAACGCTGTCAGTGCCTAACCCAGTGATGGAACCAAACTCTGTTACTTCATCTAGAAATTCTTCCATTCCCATCACTGTTGCGACCACAGGAGAAGCTTCTCCTAACTTGCCTTTGTCGGCGGTCCGGGCCACCACGGTCTCGTCCGCAACTACGTCGCACAGTGGACCGACCCCATCTATCGCATCGGTCACACCTCTTTACACACCTAGTGCGACATGCACTCTGTTTTCATACGGTATGCCTAGTTCAGGTACTAGTCCTGCACTCACTTCCTCCACTTTCCAGACTTTGGGTCTGGGGGCAGGGAGCTCTAACGCTCCGCTGCAAGGTCAACTTGGGGGCATTCCTGTCCCTTTCAATGCTTTTCCTTATGCTGGAGGTCATATTCCTCCTTCGTCCCCTTCGCTCGGTGGATCGCATCAACAGTCCGCCGGGCAACCTGCACACACAAGTCCTTTGGGAGCCGGGAGTCAAGGAACACTTGCGCAAACTCAGCCGGTAGGTTTGTCACTGTTTGTTTGGAACAGGACGTTTGGTAATAACACTTTCGCATCCGCTACTTTCCCATCTGGGGGCACACCTGTTTTTGGACAGTTTACACCAGCACAGGGTACTATTCCTGCGCTGGGGGCACATATACCAGGACCTTGGAACTCAACACAAGGATCCGTTCTATCCTCTGGAATGCCGTTCTGGGGTAATTCTTTCCACAGCCAATGGAACCCCAGACAGACTTCTATGCCTCTTCCATCAGGATCGACATGGGGTAATCCGTCCCAAAGTCCGTCAAACACAATGAACGCCCAACATCCTATGTCCTTCATGGGGAATCAGCCAATGATATCTCCTCAGATGCAAAACCCTTACGCTGGTCAGGGCCACGATTTTTACCAAAACCCGAGCCAGCAACCAAAATTTTCCTGGCAACCTGGTGCCAGTCCAACTCCAGGACCCTCTTATCCCAACTATCAGCAACAACCTAAACTCCCTTTATTAGCGACGTTACACTTGCCAGATTTAAAACGGTTGTTGAATGATCCTATCTGTCACGATCCGCGTTGGCCTCCTATGCCGACGAAGTTGCCTTCGAACATCCAAAAGTTCGAGGCCAAGCCTAACGAGGATCCAGGTGATCACGTGACTACTTTCCACTTATGGTGTTCATCTAACTCACTGAAATATGACTCCATCTAGTTGCGATTATTTCAACGCACTCTTATTGGGAGTGCCGCGAAATGGTACATAGAGCTTGATCGTTCACGATATTCTTCTTTTGGCGAACTGGCGATGGCCTTCCTTAACCATTTCCAGTTACCTGTGAGATACGACGTCGGCACAGAGTTGCTAGCTAATTTCGAGCAGACGACAGCGGACCATATCTCGGACCATATTCGAGAGTGGCGACGCCGAAAGAGTCTTATAAAGGTACCCGTCCCACGAACATTCCTGCTTGAGTGGTTCCTTAAGTCTTAGTTCCGCAGTTATCCAAAGACGTCGCGACTTCAAGGGTTTTCTCCAAGGAAGATGCCATCATGAGGGATCAACAGTTTGAGCTTATCTACTCTCAGTCTGGTCTCTTGTACACCATCCTGCCAGATGCACCACGATCGATTCTGGACAAAACTAGACAGAGAGCTGGACCACATGCCGATGGTATAGTTGGTTCGGCACAAACCAAGCCCGCTGAGCAATTGACAAAACAATTGCAACAGTTATCTATACAACACTCAGCGGCCAGCCAGACTACTGCTTTGGCTGCTCCTCCTACTCAAACGTCGGAAGTACACTCCGTACAGACGACTAACCCAAAGTCCCACCAACAGCCTGAGGGGAAGAAAAAACAACGCAAGAAGAGTAAGGGGGATAAGAAACCGAATGATAACACTGGCGAGGGCACCACAAAAAGGAAGAAGGCAAGGTATCCGTGCAACCTATGTGCGGAAGACCACCCTAATCATCTATGTCCTCGACTTGCAGAGGCCCAAAAGTTTGTCACACAGCAACAACAAGCCGTGTTGACTAACCCCTTTCAGCATGGGCAAAATTTAACTCAAGCCTCCGCAAGTACCGAGGGGGGAAGCCAAGAAAACTGCCCTCCCCCAAACAATCCATCTTCCGCGAACATATATATGGTGAAAAGTGATGCTTTCATAACAACTAGAGCTCATGACTATAGCAAACCAAGCGCCCATGAGAAAGGCAAAGAAGCCGAGATCCCATCTCTTCCTCTGCAGATTGAAAAGACGTTGGGTGAAATGATGACACGCATCCCAAAAGGTGCGTTCAAACGTGCTTCTCATAATCCAAACGCAAGGGCCACCCAGAACTACTCTGTGGTGGAAGATTTATCACAAACCCCTTGTGCTATGTCCGCTTTGGAGGTCCTCCAAAGTTTCCCTGCTCAGAGGAAAGCCTTGTTGACTGCTTTAGGCTCTACTGAGAC
>ML801095.1:257216-284326 GCA_009831015.1 Picea engelmannii
TATTGACGAAAAAGGTACCCCAATGGAGTTTCCTTTTATGCTTTTTCAGACTCTCTAAACATGAAAAATCACCGAGCTTCCCTTCTTTGGGCTCGTTAAACTTACATCGAAGGACATTACCATTGTGTGTTCTATCAACCGCACTTGCATCCTTTAACCATCAGCCTAGTAACATTTTTCTTTTGCGTCTTAACACCTTTGGCCACTGGAGGATTTTTCTCGAGTATCATTTCCTAGAACATCAGTCTTGTCCTTGTGACTTGAACTTGTATGTTTGCTGTGCTCTTTCCCCCACTGTAACGTAATATTCCTTTATTCTTTTCAAAATATTCAAAAAGAACAAAAAAATCAAATATACCCCAAAAAGAGGATGGGAAAAGTATTTTCTTTATTGGCAGCATCATGAGTCGCCCTTGGATAAAGCACATCTATCCGTTTCATTCATCAGACTGTGGGATGTAGTACGACCTTAGGAAGCTTTGCTCACTATATTGAGTTGTGTCCTCCACCGTTTGGTTACTCTTCCAAACATATGGAGAGTTTGCGTGGCCTCCTGCTTCGTAGACTTATGATTAACAGATATGCTGCCTAAGTCTTATCACTTGTCGTGCCATTGTCCAAGGGAAGTTTGTTACTTAGCCTGAGTCGGGCATTCTGCAATATGTCTCTTGTCCGCATACTCGGCCATCCTGAACGTCCAATCAAGTCTTTGTTTGAAATCAATGAAGCCTTCAGTCCGATCATCAAGATTATCAAGTCTATAACCGACGAGTTGTCGAAGACCTCTGGGTAGTGCATTCGTACACTCATATTACACTCATACCCGAGTTTAGAAGATTTTGAAGTTGTTGCTCGAGCTCTGAAGTACAGCCATCAGGCCAAATCAACTTCTGAGAGATGGATACTTTCTATGTATATCTTTCTGATTTCGAGATGTAGCTCCGCTGTGTATTGTTCGCGGCTACTCTTCATAGTTGTTTGACATGGATCTACAGTGTATTTGATTGGTAGCCATGGTTCTGATTTATCTCGAGCATGGGTATGCCCGCCTCGGTGAGACATTTGATATTTTTTGCAGACGACACTTCCCGATTCCTGATTCCTGGGCTCACTCATTCAACATATCAGTACAGATTGGTAAATAATTGGTAATGTATTTCGGCCATCAGATGCTCTTCTGACCTCACACATTAGGGGGCATCTGTTATAACCCTAAATTGCACCATTCATGCTTACCTAGCATCAGGACAACTCATTGCACTTCATTGCTAAAGCCATGCTGAACAAACTCTTCAAAAAACCTCTTAAACCAAGTAACCCGCGCCCTAACCCATTGCTGGGCGCGTTGGAACGCTGACAGACCTTATACTACACACGTTGGAACGCGGGCTGGCCCACTACAACCAACGTTTACCTAACAAAGAAAAAAATCAAGAAAGTTTCCGCCAGGACGAAAAGCTTTGGGTCAGTTAACTGGAACTCCCAGCCATGCATGGCCGAGATTTCATCTAAAACCCTAGCTCCTTCTAGCCTATAAAAGAAGGGGTAGGGGTACTATTCAAAGGAGGAAAAATCATAGCAAAGAAATTCTCCCCAATTGCCGAATCCGTTTTGTCCCAACCCTTTAGCCTTTCCTCAAGCTTTAGGAGAATTCAAGAAAAGCAGTTGGAGGACAAAGAAGAGGAGGAGCCCAAGATCAAGATCGAGGAACGGTGGCCGATCTCTATAATCATTGTAAGTTGATTCATGTTGAGATTAATAAAAAAATACTTTTCCCGTCCCGAATACATGAGTCTTGTATGTTTTATTTGATTTGTGTTTAATCTCTAATCCTCTAGTAGAACAATAGCATGCATGTGTAGTTTTGTCTTGATTGCAGGATCGCTTTTTGGAAGGAGCAGCAGAAGCAAGGAGATAAAAGCTCAACGGAGGATCTACACCAACCATCGATAAAAAGGTTAGTTAATTCTCCCCATGTGTGCATGTGAAAAAGGGTTTTAGATTCAGGTAGAAGGTTAAAAGTATCTTATGAAGGGTCATGATCTGCATGCAAGTTTAAGCCCTAGATTGCTAGTCCATAGGGTAGAATACCCCACAACAACGGGTGAGCCTTTCGCCTGGGTGTGATGTTGCAGGCCAAAATGGTAGGGAAACTTCACATGTGTCGTGCTGCAGACTCAGAGGAGTTCACTTTTGGATCTATCTTGGTGGCGTGGTTTTTAGAGAGGGTGCCGATGCTGTGTCCTAGAATGATTTTGGGCATGCCGGGGGTGCGAGATCCGCGACTGAGGTGGTGGGGAGCGATCTTGGTTTTCCAAGGTGGTGGAGAGGGGGGGCACTATTTTACGCCCGAGATTGCATGAGTGTGGCGTCAGATGCCACAGATTATTCTCCAATACCCGTACAATGGGGTAGACTTCCGAGAGGACCCAGAGATGGTGCTTCCCCCTGGCAAGGTGTTTGAACGTAGAGGTATGTGGATGTATTTGCTTTGATGATTTGATAGTTAGATATTATAGCATATATAGTTTGATGTATGGATGGATGATGATGCTATCATTTGTTTGTTGTGTGTGCATGTGGGACCACGCGGTCGAGAGGTTGAGTTGGTCAGGGCGCCAGTGAGACCGCCACAGAGAGAGCCACGAGTTGGGGAGAGACGACATTGGGATGAGGGTGGTGCGAGGCCAGTTGAGAGGGAGAGCAGGCCAGAGGCGTCGATTTGATGACCTTGGGGCATGGCCTTCACATGCTCCTCCGACAGTAATGACCGGGTGTAGAAGATCAGATGGTGCATGTGCTTTGTTGGCATAAAGCTGACATTTGTCACATCGTTTCAGAACCTGGATACAATCGTGAAATAGTGTAGGCCAAAAATAACCAGCATGAATGATTTTTTGAGCGGTGGACATCCTAGAGAGGTGACCCCTGCAAGCGCTGCTATGGTAGTCGTTCAAGACTCGATCGGCCTCGTCGATATTCAAACATCGGTGGAGTACAATGTCGACCCCTCAACGATATAAGATATCGCCGATAAGTAGGTAGAGAAGAGCCTGATGATGAATACGTTGACGATCATCTCGAGATATGTGGTTTCTGAATTTTTGTGTTCGGAGGTAGACGAGAAGATCACCGTACCAAGGGTCATCTGAGGAGATGTAAAAAATATGTTCGTTGGGGAAGTCAGAATTGATGGGGTTATGGGTGGTATCAGAGGGAAATGCCGTGATGAATTCGACGAGGGTGAGGGATTTCTTGCTCTTGGGTGTTGAAAATTCGAGGTCGTACTCCTGAAGGGTGACGGTCCATCGAGCAAATTTACCATTAATTTTCCAGCGACTGAGCAAGTATTGCATGGGGTTGGAATCTGCTACGAATTTGGTAGTTCGAAGCAAGATGTAATGGCACAATTTCTGGTCTGCGAGGACAACTGCAAGGGCCAATTTCTCTTCATGTTTGTGTTTCAAGGGTGTCCCTGAAATATTTTTACTAATGTAGTAAATTACATGCTCATGATCATCATCCCCTAGTTGGATGAGAACTCCTGCTACTGAGACGGTTGAGGCTGAGATATAGAGGATGTACTCATGGTTATAGTCGGGTGGGATAATTAACGGGGTGTTGGAAATGGACATTTTGAGATCATCAAACACGTATTTGGCATGTTCGTGCCATTAGAATGGGATATCATGACGTAAGAGGCGAAGGAAACCATGTGCCCGAGTGGCGTAATCGGGGACAAAGCGGCGTAAAAAGCTAGCTTTTCCTTGTAGGCTCTGCAGTTGGCGAAAATTTTGTGGTGGGGAAATTTCCATGATGGCTTGGAGCTTGAGGGGGTTGACTGTGATGTCATGTTGGGAGACTATGAATCCAAGGAGGCATCCAACAGTGATGTAGAATACACACTTGAGAGGATTCAATCGGATATTATACTGACGACACCTGTGGAATACAATGCGTAAGTCATTCAAGTGTTGAGTTTGTTTCCTGGAGCAAGCGGTGAGATCGTCAAAGTAGGCAAGAATGATTTGAGCTAGATCATGAAAAATGTATGTCATGGCATGTTGGAAAGTGGATCTTGCGTTCTTGAGGCTAAAAGGAATGACACGATATACAAAAGTTCCCCAAGGGGTAGTGAATGCGGTTTTGTACTGATTGACTGGGTGAATTTGAATTTGGTTGTAGCTAGAGAAACCGTTCATGAAGGACAGAGCCTCGTGACCAGCACAATTATCGATAATTTGGTCGATAAAGGGAGTTGGAAAGTTTTCTTTGGGATAGGCGTGATTGAGATCGCGGAAGTGCGTACAGACACAGACAGTGCCCTATTTTTTGTTGACAGGGACAGGGTTGGAGACCCATGATGTATACGCGATGGGGTAGATGAACCCTGCAGTGTGTAATTTGTCAATTTCGGCCTTGATGGCCGCTTCTTTGGATGGGTGTAGCAAACACTGGTTTTGACAGATAAGTGTGATATCAGGCCAGGTGTCTATACGATGTTCGATAATAGAGGTTTCAAGGCCAAGCATCTATGTGTATGACTAGGAAAAAATGTCTCGGTATTCTTGGAAGAGAGCTTTGTAGGCGGTGGTTTCTTCAGGAGAGCATGCGACGCCAATGGTGATTTCCTCTACGACGCCATATTTGATGAAAATATAGATTTTGATGGTGGGGGAAATATTGGCCATATTGCCTTCTTCAAAAGCGCCAGGGGCAGGGATAAGGTTATTGAGACAATCTATATACCCCGTTGGGAGAAAATCTTTGGCTTCGACTGGGTATATGGGGTTTGGTTCGGGAGGTGTGAAGGCTTCCTGTGAAGGAAAAAGTGTTTTGTGGTGGAGCACGTCCCATGGGAAATCGGGTTTAGTGAACTCTTCATGGATGTCTTTGTCGCAGTGAAACTGTCGAAAATATAGGGGATCAAGAGGAGTAACTTTGGTGACAGTCACCGTGGGGTTTTTTTTTCTGGTGGTGACGATGTAGAGGGGGTATCGCAAGGAGGTTGCGATGGTTCACTCGACATAAACCAAATATTGAGATATGATGGGTTGAAAATGGTAGTTGGGCGTAGAATTTTTGTGGGGAAATGAATTGGAGAATTGGGGGGATTTGGGGGAAAATCCTCATATAAATCATCCAGGAACCATGGGGGAGTAGGGAGTGCCTCATGTTCTGGCGAGAATATATGAACCACATCAATTGATGGGGTTGGGGTACTGATTGGTCTTGCTGGAGGGGGGGGGGTGTAGGATCTTGAATTAGGGCCAGTTGGCGACACGTGTATTCAATGATCATAGGACATTGATATGTCAAATGATCAAGTGATTCACATAGAGAGGAGGGACATCTCATATGTTCGTTGATTGAGGTTATGACATAATGGATGTTGGTGACATTTGTTGGGTTGGGTTCTTGTTGAAAGATCTGGCATATGGCTTTTAACATTGGTCGGAATTGAGGTAACGCTGGACAATGGTGTGTGAAATGGCCATATTCTGAACATATGGCACATGGAAATTTGGTTCGCAATCCTTTGCTATTTATGTTAGGGGAGATAGTGGCAGTATTGGATGAAGCGAAGGGCGGTGGTGGTGCTCGAGGGAGTTGAATTAGATTGCGTAGCTCGGGTAGAGATGGACATTTGTTGGTGGGGTGTCCATATTTCTCGCATAGCACACAAGGAGGTTGAACATGTGGGGGAAGTGGAGTGGTGGCTTCTTTATTTTTCCATTTGCCTCCAGTTGTAGCAGGGAGGATGGTGAGTGGGAGTGTGGGTGGGATGGTGGGAGTAAGTGTGGGAATCTGCATTGGGATTCCTTCTGTTTGGGGAGTGAGGGATGGTTGAGGGACCATCTCAGGAGGATATAGATACCATACTTGGATTGCCAATACCATGTTAGGGAGGGTGAGCGTTGCAGATACCTGGAAAGATTGTACACCCGGTGGGGGGTGGAATAAAGGGATTTGGGTAATGGCTTGGGGTACCTTTTCCCAAACCGGGATATGGCTCTGGGGGAGGGGAAGATCAGGGACGGGTAGAGATGAATAAGTTCCAGGAGATTCCTGAAGGAGGTATTCTACAACTAGTGGGACGTCAGGGGTGAAAGCAACCTCGGTGGGTGGGAGAGTAACTTCAGTTGTTGTTCCGTTGGTTTAAACGACACATACTTGTGATGAGGGATGGATGAGCGGTGGTGCTCCATGGTATGTCCCTAGCAAGGATGGGTCCTTAAAAATTATGGGGCCCATCTCGATGAGTGTATAGGCGTCTGGATTAGTGTGGACAAAAGGGAGGATGTTGTTGATGTTGGATGAAGGGTTAGGCTCATAATGTGATACCTGATCGATGGTAATGATCTTTCCGTTATGGGGAAACATCATGGTTCGGAACACAGAAGAGGTGACTGCCTTCATAGCATACATGTAGCTGCGACCAAACAAAATATTATAGTCGAGTGGGGCATCGATAACCTCAATTTCTATAAGGATGGTTTTGCCCTCGAGTTCAACGAGGACATTTTGGAAGAGCCCCTCAGGAAACGAGGGTCGTCCGTCGTAAGACCTCAGAGTAATGGCAGAGGGTATTAGCTTTGGTGAGCCAAGTTTCTACCATACGATTTTGGACATGATGCAAGTGGATGTACCTTCGTTGATAATGAAACGGTGGACTGTGATATTCCAGATTTTAACCGGTATACAGGGTTCTCCACTGTCGAGATCAAATGTGATGAGTCGAGTATCGACAAGGTTGACTGCCCCCGGGGTGGAAAGTAATGATTTCCATTGAGTAGGATAGGTTTGAAGAACTTCTAAGACTGACATGGCAGCGGGGGATTGTGCCAAGTCATCGACCATACTATAATTGTGGGCTTCCCTAGCTTGTGGGTTGTGGACATTCCTGTGTAACAGGATGCGAAGAGGTGTTTCAGTATTAGGGCACAAAATCATTAAAGGTGGGCCAATCATGACTGGGGTGGCCTCCAAAGTAGTGGGAGTAGGGTCAGAGGGTGTGATTTATTGACGACCGTGCGTTTGTAGAAGGATTTCTTCCTCACTAGTGAGGAGGATAGTTCGATCTGCAGTCCCGGGTTGTGATACAGTCGTGCCTGGGATGGGGCAGGTTGCATCTCTTGTTGGGTGTTCATTACCCATTGATCTGGTATGGGGTTTTGCAACACGGCCGGGGGTGGGTGCTGCACATATTGTTGTGGGGCCTGCTAGGGGGCAAGCGGTACTGGGGGGATGTGGTCAATTTCCTGAGTCTTTCAATTGTTTAAAGTCATCTATTTGGGGGCAATGGTGAGTATAATGGCCATATTCACCGCAAAGGGAACGAGGGAAGTTTGTTCGAATATTTTTGTTGTTCTTCCCTTGGAGTTTGTTGTTATTTCTCCCTTGGGGGTTCTGGTTCCCCCGGTGTTGGTTACCCCTGGTAGGTTGGTTCGGCTAGGGTTGGTTCTGATTTTCTCCTGGTCCAGGATTATTATTGTTTCGATTTTTTCCTTTCTTCCAGGCATTTTTTGACTGATGGGATGGATTAGCCGTATTCAACTGTTCAAAATTTTGATACTGCTAAACGGGAGAGGGTTGAAAAAAATTAACCCCAGCATGTGGGTGTCCATGTGGGGAAGGAATGGGCTGGGGGGGGCTAGGGAAAGGAAAGTACGGATTATTCTGTGGTAATGATCCATAGGATGTGTAGGAAGGCATGACAATTTCACTAGTGTTTAGGGTGTAAGCAGAGGTAGAGGGGGTACCAGAACTAGGTTGGACTACGGGGTGTATTGTGGGTGCTGGCGGTGGTCCGCTAGTGGGTGGAGGAAAGGTTAAGGGGTATGGTTGTGGATAAGGGGGAGGATTATAATAAGGGGGTCCGCCATATGCTGATGGATATTGAGGTGTGCCATACATTGGTGGTTGTTGGGGATGTGAATTGTGGTGTGTAGTGGTACCAATCAATCCATCCGCTGAGTGAGACATCCCAGGTTTGTCCTGGCCGAATGGCACAGGTCTTGGGGCATCAGGTAGGACTATATACAAGTACCCCGACTGTGAGTAAATGAGTTTGAAATGTTGGGCCCTTCTAATGGATTCTTTTTCAGACTGGGGGAAGGTGGCGGATACGTCTTTGGACAGGAGGGAAACAAGTGATTTTAGGAACCAATTGACACATTGTTGTGGAGTAGCTTCAGCTTTGCAGAGACTATGTCACCAACGCCATTCGTAAATGTGATCAGTGATGTGCATGACAAATGTTTGTTTAAATTCCGAGAGTAGTTCGAGGCCATTGTCATGATGAATTGGTAGTTGAAAGAAGGTCAAGAAATCTTTGGCCAGGGACTCAAAGGTCACATGGGATCCATATTTTTCTTCTACATACCACTTCGCTGATGGGCCAGTGAGTGTACAATGAAATAACCTTAATTGGACGGAATCGTCCATGATACTGTTTGAAGAGCACGATAAGTGAAAGGTCATGATATGGTTGATGGGATCGTCTGCTAGTTTTCCTTCAAACTTGGGGATGTCTGAAGGTAGTTTGGTAGGCATGGCATGCCATGTGGGGTTGTGAAATATAGGATCATTGGTGAGTTTAGTCAGATCCAGTATGTTGAGGGAAGCCAAGTATGACATATGAGGTGGTGGCATAGGATTAGTTCCGACCATGGTGTGAGTGTTTTGTGTACCTGACCCTTGAGGGGGATGAGGTAGGTTTATACTCCTCCCTTGAGAAGAAGTTGCCCCTCTGCTTCCATGTAAAGGAGAGTGTGGGAATTTTGGACCTTGGGAAGTGGACCCAAGCAAAGTGGAACCAGGCAAAGCTGATCATAAGAAAGTATCACTTACAAGGGTGTGGGAAAGTACGACCGATGAGGTTGCAAGACTAGGAACTCCCCCGAGGATGGGAGGGAGATTTAGCAAGCGTTTGGAATGACAGGGATTTTGTGGGTCCCCTATGATGTCCGACTAGCAAAGTGGATGTGTGCAAATGGCGATGAGAGAAAATTTGATGAACAAGATACTTTCTATAACTTGGACCTCCACAATATATCTCACAATCGTATGTAATTAGAAGAACAACATACATAAAATAAAGAAACATACATGTGGTTAGGTGGATTTTGTCCACGTAGGAGAACAAAGAAAAAAAATACTCGTGTCCTAAAAGACGTAACATCCTTCCTCTCAAACAACACTGGACCTTCCAATAACACTCAATAGTAGGGTCTGAAGCCACCGGAAGAGGAACTAGTGAAGGATGAAGTAATCAGTTATAATGAGGGGTAGAGGGTGCATATCCCGAAAGAGCTGGCGATATTTCCCAATAGCCACACAAAATCCAATCAAGGTGCAATTGCAACCCACAATTGCCACCTGTGTAGATGTCCTAAAATTTTGTCACTAGGTACCTCGGTCAAAGTGCGACATTTAGATTTTCGGCCTAAGAAATGGGTCATGGGATGGATCCCTTCTAAGAGATGGGTGCCTCAAGGGGGGACACACAGAACAACCGAACCTCGGCCTCCAACCCTTCATGGATATCTCCCTGCCTTATGGTGTAGGAACACTTGATTTGGAGGATTTAAAGTTCCCTATTTGACAACTTCTATTGTTTGAATATGTGAAAACCATACAACGAGGAGTTATTTGGATGCCTATCTCGGAAATCCTACCTAGACTAAAAAATTTCTTTTGGCACCTCCTATGGAGGAAAACTTAGTGAGTTTTTAGAATTTTTTTAGATGTTGTTGTTTGAGAGATTGGGGGTGTGAGCAAATCTTGTTGAAATTAAGGGGGAGTGGATAGTTTCATCAAGAAAAGGGTGGGGTGTTTCAGAATCCATTTGGAGGAAACTTACTTCAACCTCCATGTTTCGAGATGAAAAAATATGTGAGTGAGTAGTGACTTTTGTGGGTGAACAAGTGAAAGTGTGCCAATATTTTTAATAAATTAGGTGTCACCTTTTTGCATGTGGATTTCGCTTGGTCCTTACAAGTCTTGATTACCTAATTAACTAAATGTCATTGGTACAACCTTGCGGAATTTTAAAGTCCCTAGGAAACTAGCATGTGGACATGTGGGTCCTTACTATTCCTTTAACTCCCTAATGTGATTTAAGCTAAGAAAGATTTGAAACTATTCTAGATTGTGCACATGTGAGCATGTATGGGCCCGTTACAATCTTAAGATGTGTTTGAAAAATAAACTAAGAGGAGTCCCGAGGGGGTTGTTGTCCTCTCCTAAATATTTTGTCTTTTTAAGGGAGATGAAATTTTCCCTCAATCTCTTTCTAATTCTCAAGATCGCTTTGGGGCGCGAGAGAAGAGCATGCTCAGCGATTGATATCCAATTTCTGGACCCAATGCAAGTTTTATATGTGATCTAAAGATGATTCCAACTTACACTTTTAGTCAAAGAAAGCCATCCATGTGGAAAAATGAAAGAAAAAGAGGAAATAATGATTTTAACCCTCTAAGTGCCTACGTTTTGACTAATCCCTTTATATGGAGAGGGAATATAAGTGTGGTGCAGATTACAATATGCATGGAATCAATTTTAAGAAGGCTATGGGCCTTCCACAGATCATGAAAAGCTTACAATGTGTGTTTTTCTACACAGGTGCGTGGGTCTCAGAATAGACAGAGGCGCTGTGAGTGCTAATGCGTGAACTGAAAGTGGCTTATGGGCGTAGGTGTGCAGAAGGCGCTGATCAATACAGTGGTTTTGGCACATGTGCACTTAAGGCGTGCCTGTGGGTTGAAAAACTCGCGCACGTTTGACACATGGCCGTGAAGAAAATTTCGAACGAAATTCTCTCAACTCAACTTGGAATTTGAATTTTTGCAGGCCGACTTGGGTCGATTATGGTACCTGAAGGTTAAATAAACAGAAAGAAGAGATAAAATAACCCAAATGGGGTAGTAAATTGATACATTTCCCTAGTGGATTCGCCAATCTGTTGCACCTCTTTTGTCACCTAAATGAGCAAAATAAGGGTTCTTACAAGCCCAGTTGGGTCAACTAGGCAAGACAACAGTAGAGAAAATAGTTAGAAGTGTAAAACATAAAAGATAAGAAAAGAATTAAACTAAGAAGGATAAAATCAATTAAACTATAGTGCATAAAGACATTAGAACAAGAAACAAACAAGACTCATGCCAACAATGGAAAGGATTATATTAGTGGAAAGAAAACATCAAAGAGGAAGGGAGACTTTGGGTCCCCTCTTCCTCCAAGGGAGGGCTCTTGGACCCCCAAATATTGAGCTCTTCTTACAAGTGAGGAACTAAAATGAAATGGTGAAGAGAATCCAAAGCACATCCAATCTAGAGGTGATATGAATGGCTAACTGAAATGGTTCTAGCATGATCTTGATGAGGAAAGAGGATCCTCCAAGAGAATATCAACAACATAACAATACAAATGAATTCCTTGAAAATGTAGTGCACCCATGGCTTCTTTTTATAACATAACTTTGAGGCATTATTCAACCAGCTGAGATTTGGATGTCAAATCGACTTGGAAGCTGAACCAGAAGTGGGTGGCAGGTCGACCAATATCATAAATGTGCCATTTTGATGGATGCACGGTTTTTTACGTTCACAATCACGCATCGTGCACATGTGCTCTTTTTCCTATGTTTCTGAATGGCACATGTGCACACGCTCCGTGTGTAGTCTTAGCGCATGTTGATTTTATTGCTGATTGTATAGTTTTGGGCCTTTTGGAAATGAATTTTTGGTCCATGGGTGAACTAATAGTTGTTTGAAGATGCTAGATTCCTGTAACCATTTGTGGATGAAATTTCAGTGATAACAGAGGGCCCCTGAAGTATGAGGTTAGGAGCATACGTATAGCCAAAATACATCAATGTTTCTTCTACTGAGAGTACCATTGTAAGAAAGAGCGATGAGGAGAGTGTCAAGAGCGATCCATTGGAGGGAGAGGGGAACTTGTAGGACCCAAACCTTTTGCAAGGCGTAATAAATAAATAAAACTGTGTACAAACAAGGCGGGCATGCCCCATGCTCGTGTCATGTAACTAAATTTTTTTTAATACAGTAACTGAAGCTGTGTTTTGGTGGAGATGACTACAACGCCCTCGGGGGCGGGTTGATAATAGCAGAGGACAATTTTGATGGTTCTCTCTATGCCATCCAGGACTCCTCATTGTGAAGGTAATGAGAGTCAAGATACTGTCGCCCGTATGTAAACTGTGCTGATGTCGACAGAAAGGGAGACACAACTCCAAGAAGTCGAGGGCTTCATGAAATCCACTGGATGAGATCAAGAACTGATGACTAACATGGACGAAGTCAGAGAGTGGTGAGACTCAAAACTTCCCTTGGTTGGGGATAAAGGGTGTGTGGTAGTAACCGTAAAACTGGACCTAGCATCAGGGGGATGACTAGGTGTGGATTAGATGGTTCCAGAGGTGTGACAAAGTGGATAAACACAGATATCATGGGTACAGAGAGGGTGATATACTCAGGGTTTATGGATGATATCAATGGGAGTAGAAGATAATGGATGCCCCAACCGAGGGTGACATGGGTTGCTTTTCCAAAAAGGAAGAAGGTCGCCAAAGGTGACGAACAAAAAGCTATGTAAAATGCTGGAAACAAAGGCTTTATACAATTACCAAAAGAATAAAAAATAAGTTGGGATAACTGTGCAGATACAGAAATGGGTGCCACAGTGTAAGATGGCTTGGCCTATGATGGCGCAAGTTGCTTGGGAAACAGGTGGAGGGTGGGGGCCCCATAGGTGGGTTTCTGTATTAGGGAAGTGAAATGGAGGACAATTTGCAGATGGGAAAATTGAGTGTGGAGGAAATGGATGGTGAATGCTACTGCGAAAGTGCAGTCAAGAGAGAACCATGATGGGATATCCTGGGAGTCCATTGGGTAGGTTAGAAAAATGAGGAAAAGGAGTATGCGGCTGATTCTCAAAAAATGCGTAAGACTAATGAGACTCCCATCCCTAGAGGGTGAAAACAACATGATTGTCAAAGTGCTAAGGGGGACTATGAATGAGACAACTCATGTGGGGAAGAGTGCTACTGGGTGACAACACCAAAATGCAATGGAGGTGACGACACTGCAGAGTTGGAGATATGGACCCTAAAGGTAAATGATAGAGGGTGTTACTGGAGATGCAAATGATATTCAAAGGGAATGAATGCATGCTAGTATCGATGATATACCTGAAGGGGTAGCACGGATGGAGGACGACCAAGTACCTGCACACATGAAAACTGAATACCCGACGTGAACAATATCTGAAGATAAATAAAATATAATAGTTATTCAATAAGAAGTGAATGTGAGCATGCGTACCTGAGTGTGGGTATGATAAAAAATGTTCCCTGGGGACGGAGGATGGAAAGTGGCCTGGGGAATATGATTATGTAGGTGATAGGATTCTGGTCCCGTGGCTGAGGACGGATCAGAAAACAGACGTTCGGAGCTCCCAGAATTGAGTCTGGAATGTTGGCAAAAATGATTATATATAGCTGTAGGGCCCACAATGCCACCTCATTTGTACTTGCTGTCTTAGTGAGTGGATGTGCTATTGGAGAGGAGATTTGGAGATTCCAGGCGATCAAGGCAGTCCTTCTAGGATCCATGAGTTTTAGGTTAGTTTTCGTATCCTCCTGCATAGGTCTTAGGGTTTTATTTTTTGGGCAGGGTTGTACGGGGGTTGGACATGGGGTTTTAGTGAGTGTGGGCCCCCTAGTGCACGGGCGATCAAAGGATTCCCTCACATGAGTGCATGGATGTACCTTGGATAGCCATGCACGGGGGTGGTCAAGGGAGGAAAGTAGGCATGCATGGGGTTCACGCTTGTGCAGGTCACAACTGCACATGCATGCGCGACTGTGTTCCTAGCGGTCGCACATGTGTGTGCAACTGTGTGACCAATGGTCGTGCCTTAAGGCGCGTCTGTGTATGTGACAGGGGCGCATGTGTGCAGCCCTGTATCGCCAATAGGCGCACATGAGTGCGTGACTATGGGATAAATAGGTGCGCATATGTGTGCGCCTGTGGAGAAAAACAACCGCGCCTTTGAAGCAAAGCTGAAAAGTGTAATTATTTGACTTTTTGGATATTTTCAGGGTTATGATTGCTGATCGAGTACTGTATATGTGGATGCAGGTGACTAGGTTTGATGATATCGATTCATTGGAGGGAGAGGGATTGGTCATACCTGAGGGAGGTAGTGACCAATGAGGAGCCATCGGTTCGTGATACTTTAGCAGCTTGCGGGATGCTGAAGTTCTTTGAGTGCCCCATGATACGGGCTCAAGATTTTTTACTGTAGTTCCTGACTGGGATGTGGGATCTGGATCGACATTGCTTCATTGTGCGGGGTGAGGAGCTGCCCTTCACGACGGTGGAGGATATATTCTTTCTGACTGGGGTCCCATTTCGGGGAACCCCGTTACCAGCGGATCCCGTGCTACCTGGGGATGGGCAGTTGGTTACCCTAGCCCAAAGGTATTGTCTAGGGGAGAACTTCATGTCGGGTTCTATGGTTAGCATTGGGGTGATGGATTCCCTTGTACATCGTTGCATGGTAGCGATGGTGGTGAGACTATACGGGTCTCTCACGACTTAGCAGATTAATGGGGGTTAGCTAAGGGTGAGGCAGAGGGCACTGGCGGGTGAGCATTTCGCCTGGGGCATGATGCTGCATGCTAAGATGGTAGGGAAACTTGACAGGTATTGTGCAACAAACTCAGGAGAGTTCTCTTTTGGGTCTATCTTGGTGGCGTCAGTTTTAGAGAGGGTGCCGATGCTGTTCCCTAGAGTGCTTTTGGGCACGTCGGGGGTGCGAGAGCCACGACTGAGGCGGTGGGGGGTGATCTTGGTTCGCCACGGTGGTGGGGAGGGGGGGCACTATTTTACACCCGAGATTGCACGAATGTGGTGTTAGATGCCATAGATTATTCTCTAGTACTCATATAGTAATGTAGACTTATGGGAGGACCCAGAGATGGTGCTTCCCCTTGGAAAGGTGTTTGACTGGAGAGGTATGTGGATGTATTTGCTTTGATGATTTGATAGTTAGATAGTATATCATATATAGTTTGATGTGTGGATGGATGCTGATGCTATCATTTGTTTGTTGTGTGTGCAGATGTGGGACCATGCGGTCGAAAGGTTGAGCTGGTCAGGGTGCCAGTGAGACCGCCATAGAGAGAGCCACAAGCTGGGGAGAGATGACGATGTGATGAGGATGGTGCGAGGCTGGATGAGGGGGAAAGAGCAGAACAAAGGTAATGATTTGATGACCCTGGGGTAGGGCCTTCACATGCTCCTCCGACGGAGGCTAGGGGAGAGTTCGGGGATATTCACCGTCACTTGGAGGTGGTGCTATAGGGAGTGCCCGAGGGCATGTGGTCACAGATCCAGGATGAGGGAGTCCTGGAGCAGTGCGTGGCTGTTCCGTTGGTGTGAAAGACCGTGTTCGGGAGAGTAGCAGTAGCAGGTGCGATGATTACTGGGCAGTTTCCCCCAGGGCCAGAGGGACCGATAGATGGTGGGGTACCGCCTCCCAAGAGAGGGCCGGGTGGTGGTGCCCTAGAGGCACCATGAGTGTCTCTATATGTACTTTTGTATTTTTTGGTATTTATATAGGCCTGTGATCCTACTTGGTGTGGTGATGCCAGTTTTGTATCGATAGGGGTGAGGTGGTTCACCGGCCTACGGATGTTGTACATGTACTATATATATTTTTTGTAAACATTTTGATGGCACATTTGACCAATATATATATATATATATATATATATATATATATATATATATATATATATACACACACACACATTTTGGGATCTTTGTGATGTTCACATGTTTTTTTTATGTTTTTTGTTGATGATGTCTAATTTATATGCTGTGACAGATTATTGATGTTTGATGTATGCATATTGGTAGCTTGATGTGATAAATGCCAATCTAACACTAGGTTAGCCATGTTATCTTCTATTTGATTGAGTTGTATTGGAATATGTGTAAATGTAATGGAATCAAAATGTCAAGATAAAAGTCTAACTTGCAGGTATTTGCGAAAGAGGCAAGGATCTTGGACACGGTACACATTGTTGAGATGAAGGATGACAAGTTGGGAATCTAGTAAGACGCTAAGGTGACAAATATGATGGTGGCTAGCCTCGGTGAGGATACCAATGACGACGGTGTATTATGCTTGGTTGTTGGTTGCTGAGCCCAAACATATGCTGCTGGAGTGGAGCAGTTCATGTGAGGGGGAATAGAGGGCCTAAGCAGCCAAAGCGAGATTCTGTGTCCAATGGCTATCTCCGTCGGTGTAACCGATGTGGTAGGCCGATGGAGGAGGCATTTTTCAATAACACAAATGGTAAATTAGACGCAAGGTGTGTGGAAAGAAGATTAAAAACTCTAAAAAAAAAGCGTACGAAAAAGAAAAGCCTAGTGTAGAATGACTATGCTTAGGCGTAAAATTTCTTTAAGTACAACCTGTTGATGGGTTCTTTGAGAGGGTGGCCTTCGGGAGAGGCCAGAATGTATGCACCTTTAGTGAGGAAATGTTGGATGATGTAAGGTCCATGCCAAAGTGACTTGAATTTTCCATGGCTGAGGGTTTCGTGAGAGATATCGTAAGCAAGGACAAGGTTGCCTTCGTTGAATGAGTGAAGGTTGACATGGTGATCAAAGGTGGCCTTTGACCATTTTTTGGTTGCCTCATTGTTCTGTAATGATGATAAAAAATCTTCATCTAGGGACTCTAAGTTCAGAAAATGCTGCTCCATTGGAGCAATGTTGGGTAATAACTCAATAGTGGTGCATAAGGTTAGAATTTCACACTCGATGGGAAGAGTGGCCTCGACCCTGTGGACTAGATGAAATGGTGTGAAACTAGTGGCATTTTTAACTGCCGTGCGATAATCCCATAGCGTGGAAAATGACATATGATGCCAATTGGTCTTATGTTTGTTAACCGTGCGCTACAACATGGTTTTGAGGACCTTGTTGACCGCCTCTACCTATCCGTTGGAATGAGGGTAGTATGGGAAGGTGAACTCATGGGAGATGCCTAACCAAGAGGAGAGTTCGAAAAAGATCTCATTCTCGAAGTGTTTCCCGTGATCAGAGACTAGCTGTAGTGGGACTCCAAAGCGGGAGATGACATGGTTGAAGAAGAAGCGTGCTGTGGTGTCAGCGATATTGTTAAATGTAGGCATGGCTTCAGCCCACTTAGTGAAGTAATTGACCGTGACAATGATTTATTTGTGTCCATTGCTGGATGGAGGGTTGCAAGTCATGAAGTCTATGCCCCATTTGCAAAAGGGTACGATAGTAATGACCAGATGTAGAAGAGAAGGTGGTGCTCGTGGTTTGTTGGGATAAATATGACATTTGTCACATCGTTTCAAAATGTGGATGCAATCATGAAATAGTGTAGGACAAAAATAACCAGCGCGAATGAGTTTTTGAGCAGTGGACATCCTGGAGAGGTGACCCCCGCAAGCGCCGCTGTGATAGTCGTTCAAGACTCGATCGACCTCGTCGATAGTCAAACATTGGTGGAGTACAATGTCGACCCCTTGCTGATATAAGATATCATTGATAAGTAGGTAGCGGGGAGCCTGGTGACGAATATGTCGAGGATCATCTCGAGAGAGGTGGTTTCCAAATTTCTGTGTTCGGAGGTAGACGAGAAGATCGCCGTACCAAGGGTCATCTGAGGAGATGTAAAAATGATGTTCGTCGGGGAAGTTAGAATTGACGTGGGTATGAGTGGTATCGGAGGGAAATGTCGTGATGAATTCAACGAGGGTGAGGGATTTCGTGCTCTTGGGTGTTGAAAGCTCGAGGTCGTACTCCTGAAGGATGACGATCCATTGGGAAAATTTACCATTAATTTGCCTGCGACTGAGAAATTATTGCATGGGGTTGGAATCTGCTACGACTTTGGTAGTTCGAAGCAAGATGTAATGGCATAATTTATGGACTATGAGGACAACTCCAAGGGCCAATTTCTCTTCGTGTTTGTATTTCAAGGGTGTCCCTGAAATATTTTTACTAATGTAGTAAATTACATGCTCACGATCATCATCCCCTAGTTGGACGAGAACTCCTGCTACTGAGATGGTTGAGGCCGAGATATAGAGGATGTAGTCGTAATCGGGTGGGATAATTAACGGGGCATTGGAGAGGGCCATTTTGAGATCATCAAAAGCATTTTGGGCATGTTCGTTCCATTGGAATGGGATATCATGATGTAAGAGGTGAAGGAAACCATGTGCCTAAGTGGCATAATCGGGGACAAAGCGGCGTAAAACGTTAGCTTTGCCTTGTAGGTTCTGTAGTTGGCATAAATTCTGTGGTGGGGGAATTTCCGTGATGGCTTGGACATTGAGGGGATTCAATTGGATATTGTACTGACGACACCTGTGGAATACAATGCGTAAGTCATCCAGGTGTTGAGTGTGTTTTTTTGAGTGAGCGGTGAGATTGTCCAAGTAGGCGAGAATGATTTGAGCCAGATCATGAAAAATGTATGTCATGGCGCATTGGAAAGTGGCTCCTACATTCTTGAGGCCGAAAGGAATGACAAAATACGCAAAAGTGCCCCAAGGGGTAGTGAATGCGGTTTTGTACTGATCGATTGGGTGAATTTGAATTTGGTTGTAGCCATAGAAACCATTCATGAAGGACAGAGCCTCGTGACCAACACAATCATCGATAATTTGGTCGATAAAGGGCGTTGGAAAGTTATCTTTGGGACAGGCGTGATTGAGATCGCGGAAGACCATACAGATGCAGACAGTGCCATGTTTTTTTTTGACAAGGACGAGGTTGGAGACCCATGACGTATATGCGATGGGGTAGATGAACCCTGCAACGCGTAATTTGTCAATTTTGACCTTGATGGCTGCTACTTTGGATGGGTGTAGCGGATGTTGTTTTTGATGGATATGTGTGATATCAGGCCAGGTGTCTATACGATGTTCAACAATAGAGGGGTCAAGGCCAGGCATCTTTGTGTATGACCAGGAAAAAATGTCCTGGTATTCCTGGAAGAGAGATTTGTAGGCTGTGGTTTCTTTAGGATAGTATTCCTTTGGAGCCTCATTGTAATGATTCTACTCAGACGAATGCGCGTATCAGTCACATCTCTTCTGAGAGATAGCTACCACCATTCGAGCAAGTTGTTTTCAGTTCTGTAGTTTTACATTTTCAACCTATTTCAATTATTTAATAGAAGTTATTGTTCACTGGATATCTATTGTTGTTCTCCATATCTCTATGTTATTTTATTCAAAATGTTATTTGTTTCATTCCGCTCATAAATCCCGATTAGTGGTATCATAGCGGTCTTCTCTTCGTTTTTTTTTTTTTGTGCATGTCCCCAACAAGATTTGGGTAGAAGAAGTTGGGACTCGAACCAGTCGAGCCTTTGCAAGATCGACCATGTCGATCCCGACAACAAATAATGGGGGACGAGAAGAAATATGGCGAAGCAGGAGATCCTTTTAAACTGTTGCTTGAGGAATCCCTTACGTGACAAATGAACGAAATGATAGACAACTTTGCACAGATCCTTCGATGGTTGCCCACATGAGACACATATTGATCAAGCAGCTACACAACCCCCTTCAAGGTACAAGTAAATTTTGATATTCCATTATTTGAAGCACTGATAGATGTGAATGCTGTAGATAAATGATTGAATCTGCTCGAAGGGTATTTTTTGGTCCACAATTTTTCCAATAGGAAAATATTACTTTTTCACTCCTCAAGGCCATCCCCCATGTTAAGGACTGGTGGGATGCTTACTCTGAGAAAAGGGCTATAGAGGAATCTACAATATTTGTGTTCGCCCCCACATGGGATTCCTTTAGGGATGCCATTAAAGAACAATACTACACTGTTGGAAGCTATGAGGACCAGTACACATGATGGACCACGCTGCATCAGGAAAGGGACAAGAAAATACCATATTTCACCAATATTTTCCATACAATGCGCACAAAATTGGGTATCAAAGACTCTTAACGACATCTAGTGCGAATGTCTGCATACATACATTCAAGTAGAGATAGAGTTTTTGGACATCACATCATTAGGTGTGGCTTATAGATATGCTGTCAATATCGAGTAGAAATTTAAGAAAAAGAGGCGAGAGTTTGGATCTGAAAACTCCACATAGCCGAAGCAGGGAAAGTGTGATCCCAACCCACAAAACAAGGGACATAGAAAAGATGGCCACTCTTAGGAAAACCAGTCCAAGCCACAACCCAAGAAGGGTAATGATAATTCGAAGGACATGGGAAATTGATGTGAATACCATAAAATCCCTTGGCACAACACTGAAGAATGTTGCTCCAAGCAGTGACTGGTGGCCGAACTGAAACCTTCCAAGTCATAGATAGATTCTGACTCTGAATCAAATCCATAAGGATGAAGCGGATTATATATGATGAACCCAGTTCCATTGTCTCTACCACTAAAGTCCAACCAAGTGAACCAGAGGAAGGGGAACACCTCTTTCACTCACATATGTGGGTAAAGGGGGATCTGCTTCATTTCATTGTCAATAATAGCAATCAGAAGAACCTAATATTAACATAGGTCCTCAAGAGGCTGTACCTGCCAATTACACCGCACCTGCAACCCTACACCATCTGTTGGCTTCGCCAAGGAAGAGATCCACATGTCAGCCAACAATGCCATCTTCCCTACGGCTTCAATCCCTTCAAAGACAAGATATTGTGTGATATTTCCCCCCTTGAAGTTTGTGATGTTATTTTAGGCCAACCATATTTGTGGAAGTGACATCCTATGTATGAATCTAGACCCCACAATGTTATTATAACTTTGGGTAGGGAATTGTACATGATACTAGAGGTAGTGCCACCTACCACCATTTCTTTAATCTCTACTAAGAAATGCGGTAAGTCCATTTAACAGACTAGGAAGTTCGTCTTCTTTGTGATCCATGCTCGCAGTAAGAAGAAGGTCACCACCACATCTGTGACCTCTACATAGAGCCTCTCTTTGCAGCTGAAGCAAATGGACGGGATCATGGAAGAGTACAAAGACATATTCTCCTCACCCATTGGGGTACCGACATACTGCCAAGTCAAGAATCCAATTGATCTAACCCCCATTTCACTTCTACCTAATGGACCAATTTATCATCGCTCGCTGATGGAAAATGATGAAATCAAGTGTAATATCCAAGAGCTACTTCAAAAGGGTCACATCCGACCAAACTCCTCCCCTTGCGAAAGCTCGATTGTATTGGTGTAGAAGAAAGACGGGACCTGGCGGCTATGCATTGATTACAGAGCATTAAAAAAAATCACAGTCACGAACCGATACTCAATTATTCGAATTGATGACCTTTTTGACCAACTCAAGGGAGAAAAGTTCTTCAACAAGATTGACCTAAACTCTGGCTACCACTAGGTTCCCATTGAACTGACTAATGTATGAAAGACAACTTTCAAATCTAAATAAGATCTCTTCGAATGGATGGCTATGCCCTTTGAATTAATAAATGCACTGCCAACTTTCATGAGGTGGATGGATGATGTATTGAGACCCTTCACCAACTATTTTTTAGTAAAATAGCTGGATGACATCCTCATCTTCAACAGAACTTGGGAGTAGCACATGCAACATATTCAACAGGTTTTGAACAGTCTGCGACAACACAATCTATATGCCAACTTAGAAAAATGCTCATTTGGAATGAACGTGGTCCAATACTTGGGATACATTGTTGATGAGCATGTAGTACATGTGAATCCATCTAATATCCAAGTCATCCATGTTTGGCCAACCCTGACCACACTAAGCGAACTTCGAAGCTTATTTGGACTTGCCAACTTCTATTGACGGTTCATGTTGGGATTCTCCCATATTGCGTAGACCCTCAACCAAGTGACCAAGCGCGGTGGAAAGGAAAGGTTCTCATGGGGGAAGGCACAACAACAAGCATTTGATGATCTGAAGCATCACTTGTGTTCTACTCTAGTAATCTCCTTACCTGATTTGCAACAACCATTCGAGATTGAGACTGATGCATCCGACTATGCTGTAGGCATAGTTCTCACTCAACACGGTCATCCAATAGCATACCATAGTGAGACACTATGATATACCATCTGGAAATACCCCACTTATGACGAGGAAATGTATTCCAATGTGAAAGCCTTCCCTCAATGGAAACATTACATTCTAGTAAAGTAGACAATCATCCACACTGATCATGAGCCTATGCAGTTCATACAGACACTAGGGAAGTTGTAGAATGATCGCCATCAAAAGTGGTCCACATACCTGCAACAGTTCCATATCAACATCAAGTATAAGACATGGAGCACAAATCATGTCGTTGACTGCCTCATTTGACCTCCCGTTGCTGCACTCACCATCATGCTCCATTCCTATGGGCATGAGGCATTTGAGTGGCCCCAAATTTATCAGCGTGATCCTGAATTTTCCACCACATATCATCTCTTGGTTAGAAGCGCGAATGTCACCAATTTTCGCATTCAGGATGGAATGTTATGCCATCTAGGCCACCTCTATGTTCCCGCAAGAGAGCATGCAAAGATTGTTTGGGAGGCTCACTACAGTAAGATGGCAGGACATTTTGGCATGCAGAAAACTATGGCCGTTCTACAAAAAACATTTTTATTGGACAAAAGTTCGGCAGGGCGTAAACAAGTATATTAGATTTTGCACTGCATATGCCATTGCCATGCCAACCATCAAGAAGAAAGGATTATACAACCCTCTTCCTACTCCCGAGAATCCTTGGAAATCCATCTTGATAGATTACATGTTTGGCATTCCATTCACCAAGCAAGGCAATGGTTTTGTATTTGTGGTGGTTGATCGGTTTTCGAAGATGGCCATTCTCACTGCCTGCCAGAAGAGCATCACAATAGAAGATACTTCCAATCTCTTCTTCGAACGGGTGTGGGTATATTTTGGGATACCAAAGACCATCATCTTAGATCGAGACAACATGTTCCTCAACACATTTTGGTCGAGTCTCTGGTCACTGTTGGACACCAAGATCACTAAATCCACTTCCTTCCACCCCCAAACTGATGGCCAAACAAAGGTTGTCAATTAGATGATTGTGCACATCCTGTGCATGTATAACTATAAACATCCATGTACATGGGATGAGAGTCTTCTCTATGTTTAACACAACTACAACATGGCTCTCCATAGCTCTATTGACCATATCCCTTTTCAGGTGGGGTTGGGATTCCAACCCTTGGGTCCCATTTATGTTGCACTACCTCTTGAAACCACACAGGTAGAATCTTCCCATGTTGAGTCTAAGGTCGAAAAATCCACCGTATTCATTGAGTGGATTCAACACATCCGCCAACAAGTCCATGATATTTTTTAGAAAGCCAATGCTAAGTACAAGCATCGCCATGATCAACACCGGGTATCGCACAAGTTTCATGTGGGAGACAAGGTTTGGTTACATTTGCAGAAAGAGAGCCTTACAGGGCCCCATCAGAAGCTCCGTCCACTTCACTATGGGGCTTACACTATCACCAAGGTTGTGGGTGACAATGATTTTGAGCTCAACACTCCCCCCTTCCTTGGATTACACCTAGTGTTCAATGTGGATCTCCTCCAGTCATATTTTCCACCATTATTGGACACCTCTGAGATTGCAGAACAATTAACACCAACATAGATCAACCCTAATTGCATGGAACATGCATCCACTGATCATATAGTGGACACACAGGTCAAGGGCACTCACTAGCATAGGATCCAAATTTACTGGGTTTTCAAGGCATGGCAGCTCCTGCACCAAGGCAAGTGATTCACCCAGGGCCAAATTCAACATAAATTTCGTCACTTGATGGGGGCACACAACACAATGGAGACAATTTCTTCCTAAGGGGGGAGGATTGATCCAGGTGGATATTTGTGGCCACCCACCTATTTGCACTTGGTTATAGAAGTACACAAAGATCAAGGAAGAAAAGGCAGAATGTGAACTGCGTGAAAGACACAGTGACTGTTACTGGGTTGAAGTGAGCAGAATAGTAGAAAAGGTGGAGCGAAGTAAAAGGAAGCAAGCCGTTGGATGCAGAGATCAGGGATGACAGATTAGCAAGGAAGAAGGATCGTGGACAATTCAACAAGTGGAAAAATCCACCATTGGATGCTTTGGAGCACCGTGCGAGAAGGAAGGAAAGACAGGATGACGAAGCCCTGAAAATGCGAGTCAAGTTGACCTAGGGTTTTAGACACATAGGGTTTTGGTATCTAGGGTTTCAGACACCTAGTTTTGGGCCTAAGGATGTCAGTGATCTATTGTAATGTATAAATAAAGGTCAAGAGGACCTGGGTTGGGTTGTTATTATTGTTGTTGGTATCAATTTGATTGAGAGATTAGAGTTATTGTGTGACCAAGTAAGTAATATTGTGTGAGAGAGAAGTGCTGAGTACGAGAGCCTTCTGTATTGTAAGATCTTCAACTGGGTGCAAAGATCAACCCTGTAGCTGGGTGCGCAGGGAGGGGAGAGATAATGAGGAGAAGAAAGGAGATCTGCTAGTTAAGAGTGTAGGCAAGAACTGTATGCTTCATCTTAATACATTATAAAGCATAGTTCTGTGGACGTATCCCTAGAGAGAGGGTGAACCACGTATATTTTGCATTGGGTGTGATTGATACCCTGTTATTTGTCATTTGATATGCTTCTATTTCGGTTATTGTGTTACATCTGATAGATAATTGTGCAGAGTAGATATAAGCTGATAAGTGATATATGTGCATACTTTATTGTTCTAGTGTTAGATCCACTTGATATTCCCCTTGGTTGTAGACATATCTGTCTCGCAACCTCCCCATAGCTGCTCCAGGTGAGACTGCATCTGCTTCGCAGGTGTTGTCGAAAGGGCCAATAGTTAGGTCTTGTTGGTGCGCTATTGGAGTTGAACCCTAGGTCTGCCCCCGTGCCAACACCACCTATTCCAACTGGCTCCTCTTGACAATTGTTAGTTCAACACATTTCTTTATAATGATGACATTTTTTTGTAATTGTGGGTTCTAAACTTCCGGGGCTATCCTGAATCCCTACACAACATCCAGGTGGATATTGGTGGCTGCCCACCTATTCCAACTGACTTATTTTGCAAGTTTTCATGTCAGTACATCTTTTTGTACTTCCAAGGCATTTTTGGGGCCCTAAACAATGTTTTTTTTTTGCTTGCCACAATAAAACTATAGTTAGAGTCAAAGTTGCACAACATAATGTGTAGTTATCGAAAATACCTTTCCAATGGGCTATCACACACCTAAAACAGAGGTCGTATGAAAAATTTATGACCTTGGGAAGTTGAGGTACCAACTTACCCATCGGGGCCCACATAACTTTTGGAGTTTCATCTCCTAGGGTTAGGTTTTTGGATGTCTATGGTTTTGGCATTCATGATTAATATTAAAAAGGCCTATGGATCCTCATTGCAATGATAATGCTCAAATGAATGCCTGTAGCAAGCACGTCTATTCTCAGAGATAAATACCACCATTCAAGCAAGTTGTTTTCAGTTCTTCATTTTTACAGTTTCATCCTATTTCATTTATTTAATAGAAGTTATTGTTCATTGTATATCTTTTGTTTTTCTCCATATCTTTGTGTTATTGTATTCAATCTGTTATTCGTTTCGTTCTGCTCATAAATCCGGATCACGTTTTCTACTATCAAGCTTAGGAGGTGATTGAACAAACTGAGGGAATTGGATGCAGGTACATTTTGAGAGAAAGAGTTGACAAGATCCAAGAGTCGGGCTAGCTGAAACAAGGATAATTGGAGCAACCTACACAATTGAGAGGGTTAATAGAAGAATGGAAAGAAAGGGAACAAGTTAGAAATGAAAGTAAGCAAAGCCTTCTTCTTCAAGAGGACCAGTAAAACAAACAAGGGAAGCTCGAGCAGTGTGGATGGCAGGTTTATGATTCAAGCACCTAAGCACAGAGAAGGAAAAACAACACACAGGGCAAATTGAGGAGGCGGTGAGGCGAACGTTGCTCAACCTCTAATGCAGACATAGTGAGGGAAGTCAAATTTTGGGTGGATGACCCTAAGTATAATCACACCAGGGAAACCATGTATTTCCAGTTGGATGAAACATATTGGGTGGTGAAAGCCAAGGTTTCCTAGGTTTTGGATAAGGTAAAAGAGATAATGACAAATCTCTACATGCCATTGAAATCCTAGACAGAAGGTTCGACCTTTTCTGCTACTCGCAGTTTGGAATCAAATTCCGGGTGAGACAAGAGGCCCAAAGTATGGGAAACCACCCAAATTTTCCAGGATCGTGGGCCTTCCCCATTCAAATTGAGGAAGAGGACGAGCCCAACGTTGCGGTTGGCAAGGAAGACAAGGGAAATGGACGTATAGATTATCCAGAGAAGCCCAACAACCAACTCTTTGGGTTCTGATCCTCTCTCTTAGATTTTTTGCCTGCCTGGAATTTTTAGTTTAGAAAGACCTTGGTAGTTTCTTTTTTGACTGATCTTACACGGTTATATATGATAGTGCCCACACTGTTAATTATGATCAAGGGGATATTTTCTTTGTGATGGTTAAACTCAATAATCCTTTATACCCTCTCAGATGTAAACAATGAGGAGGCTGGTTTCTGATCTGGTAGCCCGTCATTAGGATGCTCTTTGCATGATTTCCTGAACATAGATATAGACTAAGAAGGGGTCTGGTTTCCTTTATGGAAGACCCTCACTAGTGCATATGTATTTTTATTGTCCATATATATAAATATACAAACTTTTTTTAGCTTAAAAAAATAAAAAAATAAAGAGTTTTAAAAAATTGTTAAATTTATTTTTCAAAAATGAGTCGTGGTCATGGACCTTATTTAAAAAATAAATTTAGTGATATTTTTATATTAAAATTATTTTTTTGTTGTTTTATTTATTTATTTTCCCAAGGAAAAAATCTTTATATTCCATAGTTGAGAACATATATATAGCTTGTAAAAAAAGACTCACCACAAACCATAACTGACGATCTCTAGACTTATGAGATTATGACAAAA
>ML801095.1:298692-345267 GCA_009831015.1 Picea engelmannii
TCAATAATTCCTCTATATTGAGCAAATTAGTAAAATTCAAAAATTTCTTTAATTGAGCACATTCGCAGCACATTCGCATATAGATTTATCCACAAATAATAAAATTTTATAGCAAAATAAAACAAATACACAATTTTAAATACGTGGGTTTGATGCTAAACCTCCGTTTGTTCACTTTCCTTGTTGACCACTGCTGCACTATGTAAACACTGCCCAAACCTACTATCCTCCCTGCCAACTAGCACAACTACCTAGCTCCAGGATATCATATGGATATCCTGGCCCCCGTGCCCAAAACCTCCAGCAAACCGGTGCCTATACTGAACCTTCCTGACTATAGAACTCCACTCTCCTCCCTGCCAATCCAAGAGAGCCCCCCAAAAATCAATCCACCTGTCTCGTCGAATAATCCCCTCGTAAACCTCCTTTCCCTCCATATTCCTCCTTCACCGACTTATGCATTTACTTCCTTACCTACTCCTAGTTAATGCCCCTTATCATTTCCTTTATTATTTTATCCTCTCATAATTAATATGTTATCCCTTTCCGTGTACGTAACCTTTTAATTTAAACAATATAACTTATTATCCCTTTTAAATTTAATACCCAAGTTATTGAATATAATAGGTAGTTAATTAATTAATTAATCAAAATTATAACCTTTAATTAATTAATAAATACTTAATTAATATCATTAGATCAATTGTTGTTTAGTTATTAACATGTTAGGAAAAATTAATTACTTAATAAATCTTTTACTTAATAATCCCTAAGTATATATTCTACTAGGGTTGTTACAGTTGGCTCCACCAAAGAAGCACCAAGGAGTATCAAAATCCAGATTCGGCATTGAAGGAACTTGAATATTCTTCCTTTTTGGTTCCCACTTAAACTCCCTTGAGAGTTTTTCAATCAGGCCTACAACCGCCTCCCCAAGAACCTGCTTGTCTTGGAACAAGCCGAGGTTACATGCCCACCATATAAAATAAACAAAGTGACAAGGAAACGAGTCATAGTCTACCACTGTAGCATCCATCAACTAGACCTGGATGCAATGCTCCAAACTATCCTTGTTCCATATCACCTTTAGAATAAACTTTTTGGCAATGAGGCTCCATACCTGAGTCGTAAAAGAGAACATAACGAAAAGGTGGCTTATCGATTCCACTTCCTATCGATATAGTGTACACCTACTCGACCTAATCCACCCTCTCTTTATCCTCTTTATCCCATTATCCTAGGTTAATAGTTTGTTTCTTAGAGTGAGCCACATGATTATTTTTTCTATTTTATTTATTTATTTTAATGTTTTTATTATCGCACCTCTTAAAGTTTTCCTTCCTCACATCGTATCACATAAAAAAGATTTACTACCACATCATATCGTATATTCAAAAGTTTCAAAGCATGCGATGTGTTGCATATAAGATTATATTAGGCGCGACATATGAAATTTGTGACTTTTTTATTTTTTGCAGCATGTTGCAGCAGCAAACATTTACTATGCGACACATCACATAACCCAAGTTTTGGAGCCCTACAACCTTCCCCCCTTATCACACCCCATCAAGTTGTCTTTGTGTGTGATACAATGATTTGACCCTCTACGTGACATTATTTAAAATTCAATAAAAGGGTAAAAGAGGGCTTATTTTGAGTTATAAAACAAGTTTTGTCCCGTTCCTCTTTACCATTTATTTCTCACTCGCTGTTCCTCCTTGAGAACACCAAAGCCATTGGATGCACTTGATTTAATGAATGATGATCAAATCATTGTACGAATTCACACCACAGGTCCCAATCAACTTATTTAAGGTATGCATCTACCACTTGGGCTTGAATATATTATTTTAATTTGTAATTCCAAGTAAATCAAAAGAATTTACCTTGACCAACATTCTCACGCTACATGGACCTAGATTCCCCAAGAAACTTAAATAAATGGATTAATCAAGGATTCCATGTATTTACTTGTCCCAATTGTTGCATGAAACTATTAAGGGATATTTCCTCTTCTTCGGATGGAACCCTTGTTTCCATTAGGATGAATCTCCCCTTCGTGCCCATTAAAGGGATAAATGGACACCATGTTATCGTCAACCCCCCCTTTCATTCTCCATTCTGTCTTGCTTGTGAAGTTTTCCTCTAAATGTACCATGAGCATTGCTCAAAAGGAAGGGGTGTGTGTTTCATTTTCAAAACCAAAGCCCTGTGTGGGAGAATTTTCTTCACCTATTAAACCCGGTCAAACACTAGCACATTTTGTGCAAGTCATACAAAGAGTGATGGATTTGGTAGTTGTCGTCCATGTTTGTTCGATCAAACCTGTGCAAATCCATTATCAATATTTCTCTATTTTTAGCGAAAATATAAGAAACATGAGTTTTAGGGGGAACCAATGAGATGAAATTCTCAAGTGCATAAATTTTCTCTCATGAATATAGCCACCATTAACACATAATAAGTTTTTGAATCCTTTGTTACTTGTTTTGACATAGGGATCTATATCTTTTTGTAACTAATAATTTTAATGTGTGATGTTGTTGACTTGGATGAGTTGTAGGATCTTGATATGGTTTCCAGAAGACTAGAAAATAAAAAAACCCTATCATTGATTGAGCCTAGATCGAGAGGAGGATATAAAAGTAGATGTTGGTGCCTCGAGACCAACACACGATGACAGAAGATGCTGCATGGATTCTGGTATTGTTTACGAATGGGTGATATATACCAAAAGTTTCAGGAGGATACATATCTAGTGATGCCTCTCCCCCCTAAGGATATTGACCTAGATGAGTAAGTCTACCAGGAAATCAAACACTCCTAGTTACAAAAACTGGTTGTGCACCTTGTCATATTTCCTTGCATAGAGGCTATTTTTTAGATCATCAACCAAACTGATGTGGATAATAGGATGATCAAATATATATATGGGAAAGTAATCACATCATTTCAGACCTTTTTCCTACCCAACAGAGGTCAACCTCTATGAAGAATGGATGTTGCAATTTCCATATGATTGCATAGTTACGGTGAAGAGTTGGTGGGTGCTCGATAAACTGTTCAGGGTGAGGAGAATGACAAATTATACCAAAAATATGTTGAGGACCCCTTACAATATTGTTGTAGCCCTCATAAGCAGACTATATGGGGAAAAATATGCCATGAATTTCAAAGAATCATTGGTACTGCTAATATACATAGTTACTAAAACTAGCACAATGTTCAATTGGGGAGCCATTCTCTATGTTTCTTTGGAACAAGTCATCTCGATAGCCAAGCACACAACGCCTAGGATGCACCCTGAATTTCACATGGCTGCTTACATGTTGGAAATTATTTGCGTAATCAATTCATTCTCAAGTACGGGATGGAAATGTCATTTCAATGACCCCCATTTACACATATACTGTCAAGACCTATGGGAGAAGAAGTATCAAATTCACTGTTACAAAATCTTTGAATTTTTTTTGATTTCCTTATATCCAATGTTGTTTCTCACCCCCAAACAGTGTATGTATGAAAAGGCGATGCAAGCAATGAGAAAACTTGGGATCCCTATCACTTGCGATAAATTTGGTAAATCCATGAAGTTTAAAAATATTTTTAACATAACTATCAATGAATTGTCTAGCCTCGACCTTTGAAGAGATCCCGACAAAGTGGGTGTATTTGGTTATTTGGTCGACAATTACGAATATAACATCTTTTCCTTTAGAGGTAGGAATACTAGTAATAACGTCCATAGATATTTCAGGCTGTTTTTGGGCTGGGATATGAAGAGGTTGCAAAAGACTTGGAGGAGCAATAGTTTCAAACTTTTGTCGTTGACATGTGTCTCATTTTTCCACATATTTCTGAATTTTGGATAACATACCTTTCCAAAAGAAGGACTGGCATATATTTTAGTAAGTTTTGAAAAACCCCACATGGCTTGCTAACAGAGAATCATGTTTTTCTTTCAAAATTTGGAGTTTGAACTTGGAAGAGCCGGGAAAAAATATTTGTTTTTTGTACCACAATATGTCATTCTCCCAAGTGAATTTAGGATTTTTATTTGGGTTTCTTTTGATTTCCTCTATCAACCTTCTCATTTCTGGATTTTTGATATACTCAATTTGGACTTCTGAGATCCATTCGGGAATGATGATGGAAATAGTGCATAGAGTAGCGTCATTACCGAGTTTCCTTGGTAACCCATCGACAACCAAATTCTCCTTCCCTTTTTTTATAAATAATATCAAAATCAAAAAACCTGGATTTTGCTCACACATTTTTTCTATTCTAATGAAATATTTTTCCGAGTTAAAAAATACTTCAAGCTATTGTGGTCCATTTTCACGAGAAAGTTTGTTCCCAACAAGCACTATTTCCACTTAACCAAGGCATGCATAATTTCCAACATTTCTTTGTCATATGTTGATTTTGTTTTCTCCCTTGGTTTGAATTTTCGACTTTCGAATGCGATAGGATGATTATATTACATAAGTGTGACACCTAATTTAGCTCCTAATGAATCACATTCAAGGACAAATGTTTTGGAGAAATCTGGTGCTGAAAAAGCCAGAGTGGATGTCATTAAGAGCTTCAACCTTCTAAAACATACTTCGGCTTCGTCATTCCACTTAAATGCATCTTTCTTCAATAACGTTGTTAATGGGGCCACAATTTGTGCATAGTTTTGAACAAACCTTTTGTAGTACCCGGTAAGATCTAGGAATCATCGTAACAATATGATTGATTTGGAGGTAGGCCAGTTAGTAACTGACGTAATTTTCTTTAGTTCAACCTTGATTCCTTCATTTGATATGACATGTCCCAAAAATACTATCTCTTTTTGTCCAAAACTGCATTTATATTTTTTAGCGTATAACTTGTTCTCTTGAAGGATTTTTAATACTATCTCAATGTGATTGAGGTGTGAGTTCCATTTCTTTCTATAAACAAGGATATCATCAATGAAGACAAGTTCAAACTTTCATAGGTACAAATGAAATAAATAATTCATTATTGCTTGGAAGGTAGCGGGATCATTCGATGGACTGAAAGGCATGACTTAGAATTCGTACAACCCTTCATGGGTACATAAATTAGTTTTGGGAACGTCTTCCTCTTGAATTATTGTTTGGTAATAACCTGACTTCAGGTCTAGCTTGGATAAATATTTAGCGCCATGGATCTTGTATAATAACTCAACCACAATTGGAATTGGAAATTTATCCTTCATATTAGTTTTGTTTAATGCCCGATAATCAATACAGAGTCTACATGATCCATCCTTTTTCCTAACAAGTATAACTAGAGCTGAGAAAAGAATCTTGCTTCATGTAATAACACCGTAGTCGAATAATTCTCAAACCAAGTGCTCGATTTTTGTGTTATGTTGGTGTGACTGTCTATAATATTTTTATAATATTTTTTTCTAATTGGTGTATAACGAGGAATTAATTCTATGATGTGATCTATAGAACGAGGTGGAGGAATCCTATTGAAATATTGTAACTACAAAGAGTATTCTATTTATTATTGAGTTATTATTCATTAGATCAATCCCCTTTTGTGGATTGATCATGTCAGGATTT
Source organism: Picea engelmannii (assembly GCA_009831015.1). Lineage (NCBI taxonomy): Eukaryota > Viridiplantae > Streptophyta > Pinopsida > Pinales > Pinaceae > Picea > Picea engelmannii. The sequence continues at coordinate 304,275 of ML801095.1, forward strand.
TTACTTGACCAAATCCCCTTTTGTGGATTGGTCAAACCCTAATTATATTATGCAAACTAAGAAGTCTCCCCCAGGCCTAATTAAAGTGGTTTTAAACACTAAGAAGAGAAGTCGGCCTTTCCCAATGAAGAGACACCTTTCCAACACCTTCCAGCTAGTATAAATAAAGGAGGCTAGCGCCTCATTATCTCACTCACTCATTCACTCATCAAGTGCACAAGTTTGGTAGCTGCAGTTGGGAGAAGGAAGAGAGAGACACATTGCTCAGTCTTGGATATTCTCTAGTGTTATGGTTTATTGTCTTGGAATTTTCTTGGCTATCTATAACAAGGAAGTTTTAGCTGGGTTTTCTCCCCCATGAGGGTTTCCCAAGATAAATGTTGTGTATCTTGTGATTGTGTTTCTCTCAGTGATCCTACCTATGCTATTGTTATCTAGTAAATTGAAAAGAAACCTAATAATAACTCTAAAATTAACATGGGTTCAGAGCTAAGCTTAAGAGAGCACCTTTCACTAGATAAGAAAAAATGTCACTGTTGTCGTACATAAAAATTAGGGTTTTCTATTGAAGATGAATTTCAACCTAAAACTCATCAAGGAAGTGTGGCCTAGCCTAGAAGACTCTTTGGTAGCATCAGCGCATGTTTGTAGTGGACAGAAATCCCATAAACTAAAACCCTAGTTTTCACTGGTACTAGAAAACCAGAAAACCAGGAAACTAGAACCAATACTAGAAGTACCAATCTAGATTTCCGCAGGCCCCGTTTGAAGGGTTAAAATTTGGATTTTCTGCAATTTGACTGCACCAGGCTACTCGCCTCAACTAATCACACCTCCTGGTAAGTTCATACTTAAATTCTAAGCATTTTCAATTTTTGGTCATTTTCCCAGCTCCAGGTCAAGATGTCTGCAAGAACTAAGCTTGTTGACAAGCTAGAAGGTGTGGATAACTTCCGTGCATGGAAGTATATAATTGTACTCATTATTGAAGAGAATGAACTAGAAATATTCATCAAAGAATATGTACCAGAACCTACCGATGTTGCAGCTAAAGCAAAACAGCAAAAGGACACAGTTAGGGCCAAAATAACCATTGTAGACTCTATTAAAGATTACTTGATCCCTCAAGTGGCTTCAAATAAAACTCCAAAATAAATGTTTGATGCCATAACCATAATGTATGAAGGAAATAACATCAACCTAAAGATGAATCTAAGAACTCAACTCAAAAGTACAAGGATGTAGAAATGAGAAACAATTCATGAATATTTCTCTATAATATCACAATTCAAGGAACAACTAGAAGCAATTGTTGATACTATAGATGAATATGAACTCATAATGACAAATATTTATGGTCTCACAATACCTTGGGATGTGTTCATCCAAACCATTTATTCTATAAAGGAGGAACTACATTTTGACAGTCTGTGGGAAGAATGTATTCAAGAAGAAGCAAGAGTAGCTAACTGAGAACCAATACTATCAAGAGATGAAGATCAAGCCCTAGCTTCTCATACTAAAGGAGAAAGGAATAGGTTTCACTTCCACAAGGAAACTCATTAACATAAGGAGTCTCACTCCCCAAATAAATTCATCTATAAATAATCGCACCCTACAAGAAGATTCCAGAAGTTTCATAAAGGTCAAAGAAGAGAAAAGGATTTCTCATCCTACCAATGTTACTATTGTGACAAGATGAGACATATTGCTAAGAATTGTCTAGCTATAAGAGAAGAATACAAGAAGAGAAACAAAAGGCACCATGACCATACAATTGAATATGAAGAACCACCCACAAGGATGATAAAAGAACATATTGAAGACTATGTCTTAATCTCTGCCCTCTCAGGATCAGTATCACCTGGTGAGGATACTTTCCTCATAGATAATGGTGCTTCCAAGCACATGATAGGTCAAAGATACATTCTCTCTAGCCTTACATAAAAGAACTTTCCCCAGAAAGTTACACTTGGAGATGATTACCAATACCCTATCAAAGGAGTAGGAGAGTCAAATTACAAACTTGATTCAGGGACCCCAATGAAGATGAAGGATGTACTATATGTTCCAGGTTTGACAAAGAACTTAATTTATATCTCAGATTTAGATAAGAAAGGCTCCAGAGTTTCTTTCATAGATGGAGAAGTTCTTATGTGGCCGAAAGGAAAAACCATAGGATGCAATTGTTATTGGAATAAAAGAAGGTGGCCTGTTTAAGCTAAAATGTCACTCAGAAGCAACCTTGACTCATTCCATTGAGAATCCATGTGAACTTTGGCATAGAATACTATCTCACATCAACTACAAGGAACTACCATATGTAAGCAAGGTAGTCACAGGTCTACCAGAATTCAAGGTTGACCATGAAGGTGTGTGCAATATATGTACACAAGGAAGAGCGACAATAAAGAAGAAGGAGTATTAGAGATCATCCACTTAGATGTATGTGGCCCAATGCCATCAACCTCCATTAGTGGATATGTATACTATGTATAATTTATTGATGACTATCCTCGCAAAACCTAGGTTTACTTTTTGAAATCAAAAGATGAAGTGTTTGGTAAATTCAAGGAATTCAAAGCATTGATAGAGAATCTCTCTGAAAGAAATATCAAGATACTCAGGTTAGATAATAGAGGAGAATAAACCTCAAAAGAGTTTGTAAATGTTTTTAAATATCTCGGGATCAAGAGGGATCTCACCACTCCCTACAATCCTCAACAAAATGGTGTAGCAGAAAGAAAGAACATAACTATAATGGAAGCAATGAAGACTATGATCCATGATCAAGATATTCCAATGTACTTATGGGTAGAATCAATAAGAATAGCAGTGTATGTATAGAACAAATTATCCCATAGTGCACTTGGGTTCAAAACCCCCGAAGAGATGTTCTCTAGAAAGAAGCTAGAAGTAAGCCATCTCAAAATATTTGGCTGTCCAGTATTTGTACACATTCCGAAAGAGAAGAGAACCAAGATGGACCCTTCATGAAAGGAGGGAATATTTGTTGGATACTATGAGGTCTCCAAGGCCTTCATAATTTATATACCAGGTTACCATCATATCGAGATCAACAGATATGTAACTTTTGATGAAGATGAAACTCTCAAGAAATCAAGAAGATGCTAGCTTGAAGAAGTATATGAAGAAGAACCTGTAGCTCCTAGAGTTGTATAACTAGTGAGGGAATTCATAACTTCCCCTGATGAGAAGATTCCAGAAGTTCATGACATAATAGAATCTCAAGAACCTCCCTAGATAAAGATCTCCCACAAGAGAAATACAACCTGAGAAAGGGAACTTATTCAAGATGGAGAGAAGTATGGTGCCCCCGAAGGAACCATGAGACAAGTAAAGAAACCCAAGCCATTCTCCAGTGACATGGCTTTGATGTGTGATATCTTAGAGAAGGAGCCTACTTGCTTTGAATAAGCCATTCAGAAGAAAGAATGGGCATATGACATGATCAAATAATACCAATCCATTATAAAGAATGATGTATGAGAAATATTTACCAGACCGAAGAGAAAAGATGTGGTATCTTCCAAATGGCTATAAAAGATAAAACACACTGCAAATGGAAGTATTGAGAAATATAAAGCAAGATTTGTAGCTTGTGTATTTTTTCAAAAGGAAGGCATTGATTATGAAAATATGTTTTCTCCTGTAGCCATATAAAATTCAATCAAAACTATCATAGCCCTTGCAGCTAAGATGAAATGGAAGTTACACCAGATGGATGTGAAAACAACTTTCTTAAATGGTGTCATTGAAGAGGAAGTGCATATAGAAAAAACTCAAGGGTTTGAGGTTGAATATGGAAAAACACATGTCTGTAAATTGAAGAAGGATCTGTATGGATTGAAACAAGCTCCTAGAGCTTGGTATGGAAGAATTGACAGTTTCCTGACGAGCTTGGGATTTACCAAGAGTAAAGATGATTCTAACTTGTACTTCAAGGTTATGAATGCTGAGCTTGTTATATTGCTATTGTATGTGGATGACTTATTTCTAACTGGAGAAGAAATCTCATCATTGATTGTAAGAAGAAGCTCGCTGCAGAATTTGAGATGAAAGACCTTGGCCTAATGCACTATTTCTTCAGTCTTGAGGTTTGGAAGAGCCCATAAAATATCTTCCTTAACCAATGGAAGTATGCAGTTGAAATGCTGAAGAGGTTTGATATGTTGGAGTGTAAATCCATGAATACACCCATGGAAACAAAGTTGAAACTCCTGGTTGATACTTCGTCATAATTGATTGATGCTATGCTGTATCATTACATCATTGGATCATTGATGTATCTGACGAACACCAGGCCATATATATTTTTTTCTATGAACACCTTGAGTCAATTTCTGGTAGACGTGTTCACATTGTTGCTGCAAAACATGTAATGAGATACCTTAAGGGTACGTTGGATTTTTCTCTCAATTATAATGGAGATCATGACTTCAGACTGAGTGGATATATCGATTCATATTGGGATGGAAGTGTGTTTGACAAAAAGAGCACCTCATGATGTTGTTTCAGTCTGGGGCCAACGATGATCTCATGGCAGAGTAGGAAGAAATCAAGTATTTCTCTCATCACGATATAAGCATAATACATTGCTGGATGTTCCGCCAGTTGTGAATCCATATGGATTCAAAAGTTGTTGACCGATCTATTTATTTTGGAGATAGAAGAAACCGTGATTCTATGTGATAACCATAATTGCATAAAAATGACAGATAACCATATGTTCCATGACAAGTCAAAACACATAGAAATACAATATCATTACATTCCTGATATGTTGCAGAGAGGAGCCATAAAGCTCGATTATGTTAACACGAATGAGCAGGTTGCAGATGTATTGACCAAGCCTCTTTCTCGTGTAAAGTTTGAGAACTTTCAAGACAAGCTTGGTATAGTCCGAAAGGACCTCCCTCGAAAGGGGCAGTAGTGTTGATGACAACCTTGTGTTGAATATTTCCAACTTCTTGATGATGTTGTTGAGATGCTAGCCTCGTGCTAAATATTTCCAGCTTAGTGATGATGTTGTTGAGATTCCAGCCTCGTGCTAAAGATTTCCAACTTCGTGATGATGTTGTTGAGATGCCAGCCTCGTGCTGATGTTGATGAGATGCCAGCTTCATGCTGAAGATTTCCAGCTTAGTGTTGATGTTGATGATGCTCCCGCCTTCGTGTTGTGATGCTGCTATTGTTGTATCAGCCTCGTGTTTTTATTTATGATGATGATGTATTAGTGTTATACTAATCCATGTTGATGCAAATGATGATGATGCCATTCCAGCTCCTTGTTGTGGATGATGATATTGATGATGAGAAAAACTTCCAATGATTTTTAGATATGCTAATTAGTGTTCCATATGTTGTTGATGTTGCTTCCCTCTCTCTCTCCTGATGATGTTGAATAATACCCTTATTTTTAAGGGGGAGTGTTGAAATATTGTAACTGCAAAGAGTATTCTATTTATTATTGAGTTATTATTAATTAGATCAATCCCCTTTTGTGGATTGATCATGTCAGGATTTGTACTTGACCAAATCCCCTTTTGCGGATTGGTCAAACCCTAATTATATTATGAAAAATAAGAAGTCACCCCTCAGGCCTAATTAAAGTGGTTTTAACCACTAAGAAGAGAGGTTGACCTTGCCCAGTGAAGAGACACCTTTCCAGTGCCTTCTAATTATTATAAATAAAGGAGGCTAGCACCTCATTATCTCACTCACTCATTCATTCATCGAGTGTGCAAGTTTGGTAGTTGCAGTTGGGAGAAGAAGGAAGAGAGAGGTGCATTGCTTAGTGTTGGATATTCTCTAGTGTTTTGGTTTATTGTCTTGGCATTGTATTTTCTATCTACATTAAGGAATTTTTGTTGGGTTTTCTCCCCCATGAAGGTTTCCTAGGATAAATGATGTGTATCTTGTGATTTTGTTTCTCTCAGTGATCCTACCTATGCTATTGTTATCTAGTAAATTGAAAAGAAACCTAATAATAACTCTAAACTTAACAAATCCCACGAGGAAGTTCCTGAAAAATGATGTTATATTTTCCAAGACTTTTGTCCAATTTCTTGGGATCATCATTTTTCCCCTCCTTAGTAGTACCCTCTATTACATAGCGATGTAAAAAATAATCCCAGTATCCCTTTTTAATAATTTTTTCCATTCTATTGGACGAGACTATTTGTGGTGCAGGACAATTAATTCCATGTAATTTGTACTTTTCCCCATTTTGATAAAACCTTATAAATTGCTCTTGTAAGTTTAATCCAATAGTACAAAGTGTGGCTAGACGATAGGCCCCCAAGAAAATATCTACCCCTTTGATTGGCATAACATACATAGGGGATTTTAGTTTGTAGTCACTCATGGATATTTCTACCTTGTGACATTTCCCATCACATGACGTGGTCCTATTTCCCTGGATGGAGACTTGAAATTTAGAGGTAGGATGAATGTGTTATAACCCTATATTTCATAGTATCACCCGATGATTGATATTTTTTCCTCCATTCATTTTACTTTGTAAATAATATTTCATTCTGCAAATGATTTACAAAAAGAAAAAAAAAACAAAAAAGAAAAGAAAAAGAAAAAGATAAAAATAGAAAAAATGAAAAGAGGTTTGAAAATAAAGAAAGAAAAATAAAAGAAAATGAAAGAAAAGTAAAAATATAAAAAAAAGAAAAATATAAAACCCCATCAAAAGTAATTTTAGTTTGAATCATATTGTATAATCATGATCAAACTCTTTAAATTTGTGTTGATAGGCTAGAGAATAAGTTTGGTCAAACTGTTTAATCTTGGCCAAATTAGTTAGGTTAGGGTAATAATTAATCCAAGAGTATAAGATCGATTAATATGTTAGATACCTAGGTTAGTAGATAGGTTAGTGATTTTGGTTTCAAGAAAAATTGAAAGGAGATGTCAAAATACCCCTTGTTTGATTAAATTTGATTATTGTAGCTTAGGAAAATAAAACTATGGTGTAAAGTGGAAAAGTAATCTTAGCGCTACCTAGAGCATTATTTTTATCCTAATGTTGCTAACGGACAAGACATTTCGTCTTGTAGTGTTTAGCTCTCGCATAGATCTACATCAGGGACACCCATCACCTCATAGATCAACGGTCCTTAGTGATTTTCAGACCCCCTCAACATTTCTTCCTTTAACGATGGGGGGGGAGGGTTCGAAAAGTGGTTTCCCACCACGTCAGTCCCACCTAATGTGGCACATCCACAACATTTCAGACCCCCCCCTCCTATTTCTTCTTACCACCTACTCCCCTCTCCTAAATCTACCCAAACCACCACCCAATACCACTCACCTCACTTCTCCACCGTAACCCTATTTATACCCTCCATCTGTCCCATCCTACTTACCCATTGCCCAATTAAAACTGTCCCTGTGATTGTAAACCACCCCATCAGCACCCCGCTCTATAACGGACACCTACCGCACACTGTTTAAACCCCATTTCATCATCCTGTAATGCCATTTGCTAATACAGACATCATGGACACCGCGCCGAAACAAGATGTCAAGATAACTGCCACAACCTTTCATCGTCAACATGCATTTTCCCCTGGGTAATTATAGTTCTTCCATTAATTTACCTTAAGATTTGTTAATCATGGCCCCCAAGGCCAAATCAGCTGATACATCCGAGAACCCGATCCTTCCCCCTCCCGTCGACCTGGACTACATACCTCTGGCGGATAAAGACAATAAAATCATAGAGCTAATGTGGGAATTTGACTTCTTCAAATTGCACTCATGGATAAAAGACATCTTTCCAGACCATAATGATGAAATTGGACTATGGGAGTCCAATTTACCTCTATACATGTTCCCCCAAACTCACCATTTTCCTAAATTCACTCTCAGATGCTAAGCTCGTTACTTTCTCGGCCAAAGGGCCATTGTTTCCTCCTCTGGCAAAACCCTGTTCAAAGTCACCTATGAAGCCATTGACCAGATGCTGCAAATCCCAAGAAATGAATCTATGATCCCATTCTCCATTGAATCCCTAAACGATTTGTACCAGAATCTCACCTTTCCCCAAAGAGGCCATTTTTTTGAGATTTTTCTCCCTGAGGATGCTCAATTACCCAAGAAAAATTCACCTTACTCATCCTCCATCTTCACTGTCAAAGCCAACTAGATCATTTTGATGCTTTCTTACCTGTTAGGTTATTTCTCAGATGAATGGGTAGATTATCCTATCCTGGGTTTTCTATCCATTTTTTCCACAAAATAAAGAGTTTCGCTCAAATTCAATTTCAGTCAATTTCTAGCTGATAACATTTATGATCAACTTTTCAGGTTTCCAACTGAAGGAATGTTTAGATATTCCTCAGTTTTTGTTTATATGTTTTTATTTTTTCAATCATACATGCTTCCTTATGCACTTCAGAAATTAAATCAGGAAGGGAGCCCACAGTCAGTGACCTCATGGACCTCATTGGTGAGGAAAAATTCAACAGAGTTCAGCTTCAAATACTTCATAGACCAGTTCATTCACCCAGTTGTTTGCATTTGAATAAAAACATAGAGCCAAGGATCAATGAATAAATTCAGAGAATCCTGCACCTTTCTGATCTAGCTAAGACATGGGATTGGTACTTATACCAAAACCAGACATAGATAAGAGTATAGGTGTGTGATATTTCACCTTACAGATTTCCCAAATACCTCCCTGTGAGGATTTTTGCACTAGAATACATAAGACAAATGGTGAATTCAGATGACATTCATTTTATTGCAGCAAAGAAGAAGTCCCAGCTCAGGATCAAGAATCAGATTGGCCCTTTCATATGCAACAATAGATCACCAGGAGAAGAAGCATATAACCTCTTAAAACAAATGAGGTTTAATTTGAGTTCCACTTGGGCACATGACCCATTTGGTGTCATCTCTGAACTTAGATTCAAACATAGAAGTACTCCTTATGCTCACACACAGAAGCCAAAGGTGGAGAAATATATGAACCAAACAAAGTGGCAGGAGAACAGATTACTAGAAACATAAGAAAAACCTACACCTGTAACTTCTTCACATACCAACACACCCAAAAAAAAAGTAGAGAAGATATCAAGAGAGGAGGTTTCTCCTTTAGTCACAGAGGTATCAACTGAGGACTTCCAAGTTTACAGAAAGAGGGCCAAGACTAGTCATGCACCATATTTTCTCAAGGAAGGAGAAATGCAGTCCACCATAGTCTTGGAGGGACCCCACTCTTCATCCTACTCAGACAGTTAGTTTATAGTGTCTACATCATCACCAACATCTCAAATACACCAAGACACTACTATGACAGCTGAATCAACTCATGGGAAAACATACTCAAACATTTTTGACAAGTATAAACAGATCAAGCAAAGAAATGAGCTCCTCAAAAAAATCACCTATGCTCAGATATAGAAGCATACCTCCACTACTCAACATAGACTGCTATCAACCTTTAACATAGAAATAGGAAGAATGCAAATAGAATTCTTAGAAGCATAAGTTCTCCATCCTAAAACAACTGCATACTATAAGAAGATCGCCTTTGAGTATGTAAAGGATGTCCATCCAATGGACCAGATGGATATGCACAGGTAGGCAAGAGAGATGATACTCTCTACCTTGAAAAATACCTCAATGAATGCTTCAAAGTTGCAAGTATCCCTGAACAATATTCAATCCTAATTGAAGCTGGAGAAAATCTCTTCTTTGGACAAGGAAAACAAAATAAAATCATTAGAAGAATTGGTGTTGAAGATTGGGTATGACGCAACAAATGTCAAGGAAACATAGGAGTTATTAAAAACAAAGAACGCTGATATCACATCTTTGAGAAATTAGTTGAATCTTCCAGCTACAAAATATTCACAAGCCAAAGAAGTGGCTGACACTGAAGGCCACAAAGAAGAAATGTTGAAGATAATCATGGAACAAAATGCACAAATAAGAGAAATGGAAGCATAAATGGATAAATTGATAAAGGAAAATGAAAAGAAAGTGAAGATGGCCATGATACCACTGGAGGAATTCCCTCTGACAAGAATCAGAACAACAGAAGCATCCACATCATCAGAAATTCCATCAACAATCCTAGTACAAGTTTCAGATGCATCTGACAAACTTGTAAAATCCATGGAAGACATGTCCATCCAAGGGGAAGAGATAAGGAAACTGCAGGAAGAGGTAAAGAACTTGCAAGAGTTGAATTCAATGTTCTAGGCCAGTCACCAAGCAGAGATGCATAAGTCTCAAAGGCTTAGTCAAAAGTTACAACAATTAGAGAAAGAGACTGCCAAGGAAAAAACCTTATCCCAGGATAAGGAAAATATTTGGATGGATATCAACAAGTCAATGTCAAAAATTTGGCCATCCATATAGATCATATTTGAACAACATGAGTTAGTACATAAATCTAGAGGAGCAATTGAGATCATCAAGGAAGAGTTAGGAGAAATACCCATAGAGTCCACTGAACTTATCAGATTTCTAAACTCCAAAAACAAGCAAGAGTTAGAAGAACTAGAAATTGAGGATAGAACATAGACCATCCTTGAGATCAAGAAGGTCCTGACCAAGAAAGTATTGATGTTGCAGCTAGAAGAAAAATCTCAAGTGATGGACATAGGTGTGCATATATTTTTCAGTAAGTTTGAAGTGCTACACAAGAAAAGGCTTCCTGGATTGTTAGTACTTAATGGCAAATTGATCACTCTGTTTGATTACAAACAAAAAATGAGTGCAGTGGCAAAGGACAGTTCAAAGTTTGCAGGGATACAAGGAAGCATTACTGGTAAATCTTTCCTAGAAGAACTACAATTATACTTGATTATTCAACATGAGATTAAGCGTATCTTCATCACTAAACCTACCTTTTCCAAGTACACGTAAATGGATGAGATACATAGGAAATTAATCAATATTTCTATCCTAGGTAAAAAGAGGTGGGAAGATCTATGCGCTTTACTTGAGTAGAGACATTTTTGGTGTTCTAGTCAGCATGCAACAACCAACTAAAGTCAAAGAGATGAGTCACCAACCACTTCCACCAAATCAACACAAGGGATCCGAGAAAATCAACAAATCCATATATTTTGTAATTTAGAGATCTAGTTAGTTATACATTCCTCCATAATATCCTGGTCATTTATGACAGGATCTGATGTAAATAGTTTTATAAACACCTCTCTCTTGAAAGTATTATGGGTTGATTTTTGCACCCAAGAGCTATTGTGTAATTTCTCAAAGGATCGACCAGTAATAAAAGAGGATTATTCACAGGATTCTTGTGTCAGATTGTTGGTGATGTGCTATCCTTTTTTGTCAAATGTATTTTGATTCTTTGTGATCATTGCATGTTTTTCTAAATTTTAATCATTAAAAGAAAGTCTAAAGAACATAATTTATTTCATTATACTCTGTATCTGGTTTTTTAATGATCTTCATGTTTTTCATCTGAGACTGAGTGAAGGAGTTCTTAATTGCTCCTCTACTTAGTGGACTTTCCTCTCTTTCCCCTCTTATTCATTCCATTTAATTCAAAAAAATCTAGCAGTCTTACTACCTTGCCCTGTGGAGACAACCTCATAAAAATCTGAAATTGGTCCTCATCTTTAAATATAGACCCCATAGACCAATGGAAGTTTAAGCATTCTTTCAGCCAATTATTTCAATCAAACAAACAAAATTTGAACTATCATAACTAGACTAACATTTTAAAACTCAAACAAATATAAATCCTACAGAGATATCCCTCTCTAAAGCCAACTAGATCCCAACTTCAAAAGTGGTTTGGTAGTTACCTCTGTCTTTTCTTCTACAACCTTTGGAAATTACAGAGTGATAACATAATGCATATGTTTAATTTACTTTTTGTCTTTGTATCTATAAAGTTATGTGAACTGCCAATATCAATGAGCACTGTTACTTTAGTTTTCTTAACATAGCCATAAACTTTCAGAGTTTGGGGCTGAAAAATCCCCATCATTGCAGCTACAGAGGATATCGGATTTGTGTTTTGATTCCTTAACTCCTGGGGATTTTGTGAGTCTTCATTATTTGTTTTTTCATCAGATGGAGATGTGTCCTTTTCTTCTTTGTCCTTGTCACTTTCACTCTTGTCTATTTCACAATGAAAAATATTTTTATATCTGCACTTATGTCCTGATTTCCAAATAGGTATGTTACATTTAAAACATCAGTCCTTAAACTTATCTTGTCTCATTTATGGTGTTGGTCTCCTTTTGCGAGGGGGAATGTATTTGGAGATAGAGTCTTTAAGTGAGCGCCATGTTGTCTTTTGATATACTTTAAGTTTCTTTTCAACGATTTTATGTTTCTGGCAAGCTTGCTTGATATCCTTAATGTCAAGTAATTTGATCTCATTGTAGATATTTTGCTTCAATCATGCTAAGGCTATTTGAAGTAGCCAATCTTATGATATATTAGAGACATGAGTGGATAATACATGTAAATACTTAAAAAATTCCTCCATTGTACCAGACTATTGTAATTGAGAGTTTAGCAAAAACCTCTTTTTCTTCTGTGTCGAGAAAACGTAGGAAAAATTTCTTGTTGAATATAATCTAGTCTCTTGCTAGAGATTTGGACTTTTCTCCCCACCATAGGAACCAATAATACACAAAGTCCTTCAGAAGTATATATGTGACATTAATTTTTTCTTCATCATGAGAAATCTGGTAATACTTGAAGTACTGCTTGATTTTATTTACCCATGTTGGGTGAGTAGTGTGATTGGTGAGGCCAACACCCCTATTGCAACATGTTGGCCCTCGAACAAGTTTTGAGGAAATCTTGGTCAGGTTTGACCACTTTTTGGACTTCGACGCAGTAATCGAGGAAGGAGCGACCAGGCAGAGCTAAGATCATGGATCTCACTGGTTTTGTGGGCTTGTGGACCCAACAAGGGGTTCCTTAGGGTTTTTGTAATGGGATATGGGATGTCGGCCCATGGGTTTACCCATGCTTAGGAATTTTTGTAAGGAATTGTAAAAGTATAAATAAGTAAGAATTTAATGTAGAAAGGAGTCAATAGCTTGCAAGGCTAAATGCAAGTAGTTCTGAGTGATTTGTGCATCAGAATGTGTATGTAAGGATTTGTGCTCGAAGAGGAAGTTGGATTTGCGCTGTGACATAGTTTTGGGAAGGAGGATCTGGTGCACAGTGCACATATCTCCCGTCCTCTGCGAAGCTCAACTCTGTGGCTTAGTGCATAGGAGAAGATGAATGTAAGAAGATTGAAGATTAATAAAGAAGACAAAGTAGTTGGTGGACATATCCCCACACTGGGGTGAACCACACATATCTTGTGTCTTTGACTCGATTGCACTTTGTTGGTTATGTTATGAATCTGCTCAGTGATTTTCTTATTATGTATGTTAGATAGATTTGTTGATTCTTAGTGCTTAGAATGAATGAATGTTAGGTCTAACTCAGTGCTATGTGCTAGACGATTGAAGTATCTTTATTTTTACTGCACCGATCTATCTTATTGTTTGTTCTACGATGTTAATGAAGCTAATGAACTAATGAATATCATATTCTAAGTGTTATTAAAGTACTTTGTGAAGTGTTATAATCATAGATCTATGTCCCAGATTGGTTATAGACACATGAGTCCTATAACCCCCCTGCCTCTACCTCAGGTTAGACTTCGTCTGCTTCGCAGGTGTTGCCGAAAGGGCTAGTAGTTAGGGTTTTGTTGGTGAGTTGTTGAAGCGTTGAACCCCAGGTCTTCCCCTGTTCCAAAAAATGGTTCCGTTGTCGGGAGGGAATGCAGATGAATTGGGTGAGTTACCTCATCAACGAGCTCAAGAAAGACTGTTGCGAATCTTAGGATCAGATATATGAGTTCCACTTTAGTTGGATGCTTGTATTGATTGCATTTATCACTTGGAAAATGCTAGAAGGAGCCACCTTCCTGGAGATCGAACCATCAGATCCATTGGCCACTAGGTTCTCAACCTTGTGGTACACTAATGACATGTCGAAGCAATGGCATTCAAACGTTGTGTTCCATGCCTATTATCAACAACTGAAGGTTTCCATCCAGTCATTCCCATGCATGACACCACACACCCTACACCAGTACAAACTGCTAGCCAAGTTCTGCACAGATCCACATTTTATATATATCACTGTGCACAGAGATGAGAACAAGGAGGAGCTACAATATTATTACAAGCTGACAGATGAACACATGGAGTAGATCACAAAGGAATGGCCTGAGGAATTTCAGACACCTTTCGCTGATGCCTAACTCTCCGATGTTGAAATTATAGGAAGCCCCTTGGTCACCCGGTTTGAGAATGAAGGACATTCTAGTGCGAATAAGAAGAAGAAAAAGGAGGAAGTCCAGAATATAGAGACTGATGAGGGAGACAACGCCTCCGAAGAAAATGGATCTGGCTATCCAGGAGGAGGAGACGAAGTAATCGGAGAAGGAGGAGGGGATGCAGGAGAAAAGAAAGGAGAAGGATAAGCTACACAACCGAAAAACCCTCCCACTGAAACATAAACACCGCGAAAGAGGAAGGTCTCTCTGTAGAAACCTTCGACAAGAAAGTAGACACACGCTAGCAAGCCCCATATGGAGGCCACACTCACAGAGGATGATATCAGTCTAGTTCATGGAGCGATGGAGGATGCGTCCGAATATCTCTTGCAGAGATATGTAGTGAAGCAAGAAGAGATGTATGAAAGGGTCTAGAAGGAGATGAAGGAAATACACCAAGCTATTCAATTGATCTGCACAGTACCTACTGCGCCTTCTTTGTCCCAGGTTGCAGAATTGGGAGATGAGCCTGCCCAATTGAGAATATTAGCATATGCAAGAGAGGCTCAACTTTAGGAAGTCCAAGAAGAAAAGGAGAAGGATACAAAATATTTGAGACAAGAGAAAGAGGAAGTCTTAGAGAAACTATGAGTTGTGCAGTACTGCATAACCACTTATGAAAATGAGAAATATGAGTTGTTGGCACAGGGGTGGACCCAAGGTTCAACGCTTCAACAACGCACCAAAAAAACCCTAAATACAGACCCTTTCGACAACACCTATGAAGCAGATGAAGTCTCACCCGAGGTAGAGGCAGGGGGGGTTATAGGACTCAAGTGTCTACAACCTATATGGGACATAGATCCGTGATAAAAATACTTAAAAGAGAACTTAGCAATTAACATTCATTAGTCTTTGACCCTTATTCACATTGCAGGAAAAAGCCCTAATTACAGAACAACGAAGTATTCATCAAGATCTAAATACATCTAACCATTCAACACATAACATCAAGGTAAATATAGTATTCATTCACATATAAGGCACTAAGCTACTACATCAGATGCATCTAACATACATAAATATTAAAAAACTAAGCATAGATCACATCAATAACATATCAACCACATCGCACAAAGCAACCACAACACAAGATATATGTGGTTCACCCCAGTGTGGGCCTACGTCCACCAACTCTTCTCCTCTTTTATTAGGTTCTTCCAATTCTCTTACATGCACAGAGCCACAAAGCCAACTCTTCATAAGATAGGCAATCTACGTGCACCTCGAAAGATCCTCCTTCCTTGAGTTAGTTTCAAACACCAAGCCTCTACACAGTCTATGCACACAACCTTTTACAATCACTTGCACTTAGATTTACAAGTCTTAACACATAATATGCACAAAGCTGATTACAAATACTTGCACTAAGCCACACACATCCACTACTACCTCTTACATTGCTTAGCTCCCTATTTATATATTAAAAAAGAGGCCTAAGCATGGGTAAACCCATGGGATGACATCCCATACCCGTTACATAAAACCTAAACGAAAAAAGCCCGTAAAAAGAGGCGAGATCCCTCGATCTCTGCTTCACCTGGGCGCTCCGTCTTCGACGAACCTGTCGAAGTCCCAAAAGTGGTCAAACATGACCAAGGTTCTCCAAAACTTGGTCGAGGGCCAACAGGACCCAAACACTCACCTTTGACTCATCTCGAGTCACTTTGATTTGGGCAATTCTGCTTCGAAGGCCTCGAGCTTGGCTCGAGCTGCCTTGACTTGCTACTTTTCCAGAACCTCCTACTCGATGAACTCCTGAATGAATATCTCGGTGATAGGTCCTTCCAAGCGCTGTTCCACTATGGTGAACACTTGTTCCATCTATACACCTTGTCCCTCGATTTCCTTGAAAATTGTGCAGGCTTCGTCCTGTATCGGCTGGAGTCTCTGGGTCACTTCCATAACTCTACTCTGGATGGCATGGACCTACTACTGAACTGCGCACTATTCTTGTGACCTTTTCATCTTCTCAACCGCTGAAAGCAGTTTCAGTTGTGCTTGCACTGTCGATGCTTGTTTCTTTGCCTCATGGAGTTGTGCTTCTAATGTTATTAGTTCTGGTTCCTCTGCAAGGCACTCATAGGTCTGCGCACTTTGGTTACTGAGTTGCTTGCATTCTAAAACCAATGCCTTTATTATTTCAAATATGCTCGGGGAAGTTTCTTCCATCTGATCTCGCACTTCCTGCGGAGTCCTCGACACTGCTTCCAATTCCAGTTATGCTACTCTTGCTTGAAGCTGCTGAATGGATTCATCGAGCTTCCCCAGTTGGATCTCATCTATCTCTTCTTCCATCTGTGCCAATCCTGGCACAAAGTGAAGTGCTCGAGTGACCACTTCTCTAACTCCAATATGCCCTGTGAGCAGCTGATATTTCTCTCTTTGGATCTGCTCTCTGTCCTCTTCAAACTTCATTCAGAGGTCATCTTTCTCTTGCTGTGCAACTCGATTTTACTCTAGATCTTCCTCCTTTGCTTGCTTCAAGGCCTCTGTGGCCTGTTCTTTTTCCTTCTGTACTCGATGAAGGTGAGACTCTGTTGCATCTACTAATCTGTGTAGTTGGGCAGGCTCATCTCCTACTTCTATACCCCTTGATGACAATGACACAGTAGACACTGCGTGGCTCAAATAGAGATCCTGCTGTACCCCTTTGAGCTCCGCCTCGATCTTGTCATACATTGTCTCTTGTTTGGATTCATTTTGATGAAAAATGTTCTCTAAGGTATCTAATACAACTGCGATGATGAGGTCAATATCATCCAGTGTAAGTACAGTCTGTAATTGAGGCTTAGTGGCTCGTGACTTCTTCCAAGATGAGGGTTTCTTTGGAGAAACCTTTATTTTCTTTGATGTCTCAGCCTCTATAAGGGGATATTTAGGTGGTGCCACTTCACCCTATTCGTTATTGTCTTCTTCCCCTTCATTCTCTTTTTGGTCTACTTCATCATCTCCTCCTCCTCCAGGTGACTCCGACATAGTTTCGTTCGATGCGTTGTTTATTTTCTGCACCTCTTCCTTCTTTTTCTTTTTGCTGCTGCTGGGTCCATCATATTCTTCTTGGGTGACCATAGGACTTCCAATGATATCAGGGTTGGAGAGCTCCGTCTTCTTGACTGGTACAAGGAATTCAGCTGAACACTCCTTAGTTATCTCCTCCATGTCTTCATTAGTTAATTT
The DNA here is from genome assembly GCA_009831015.1 of Picea engelmannii. Classification (NCBI taxonomy): domain Eukaryota; kingdom Viridiplantae; phylum Streptophyta; class Pinopsida; order Pinales; family Pinaceae; genus Picea; species Picea engelmannii. Next base: position 321,832 of record ML801095.1, read on the forward strand.
ATAGTATGACTGCAACTCCTCCTTGGTTTCATCCCTGCGTGAAGTGATGTAAATAAAGTGCCAGTCTACACGGAACTTCGTGAGTGTCCTGAATCGATGGAGTGTATTCGAAGTCATTCGGGGGAATGACTCAATGGCTCGCGTGAGCTGTAGATAGTAAGTGTGGAAGACAACGTTTGACTACCACTACTTCGCCATATTGCTCGAGTACCACAAGGTGGTGAACCTCGCAGCCAATGGTTTGGAAGACTCAACTTCAGGGAAGGTTGCTCCTTTCGACATCTCCCAAGCACCAAAGGAAAGAAGAATAAACAACCAGCTGAAGTGAAACTCGTAGCCCTAGTCTTGTGCTTCACGACAATCTTGTTCCAACTGGTTGACGAGGTATCTCACCTAGGTCATCTTCATCCCTTTGACGCACTTTCCTACGAGGTCGATGACGAACCCCGTGACCTGTGTTGGTCTATTCTTCCTGACAAGCTTGCTTGCTATCAACTGACAAGCTAGCCACACTGCGCCATTTTGGATGGAAGCTACCTTGTAGCCTCACTTCCATTTCTCCAAATCTCCATAGGTTTCCTTTATTCTCTGTGCCAGGGCATGATCTGCATCCTTCCCTGGGTAAAAATCCCGAGGGTCCGGTCCCTGCATGTGCAATCTAGTGATCCGGTGGATCAACGCCAGATCTACAATGATGCGCCTATCCAACCATATGTACTCACCATGGAATCATGACATGAGGATGTTAACACATGCCTTAACCTCCTGATTTCTTTCGAAGTGCAGTATGTTCATCACATTAAGGATTTTTGATATTGCGATGTCCATGGTCCACGACTAGCGGACTATCTTTGGCTTCCTCCCCATTGTCTTTGTTAAGTACTTATGTGGCACTAGCATTCCATAATTCTTGCGGTCTTCTAATTTTAAATCAATGATATTGAGCATCAGAATCTGTCCCAACTGCGGTCCAACTATGCATATCCCCTTCGAGAGATACGCAGTGATCAATGTATAGTCAAAATCTCTCGAGACACTGTCATGACTAACCGTGCTAGCCAGGGACGGGATATAGTTGGGTAAGATTGATGGGATGAGCTTCACATTCGCCAGGTCGTCGCGATGCTTTCTTCTTTTCTTTGTCGCAATTCGGGATAACCTATATCAACATGCAGTTGACGAGGATGCTTGCAATCCTCTCGTCGATGAAGCCTGTGCTCTTATGAACATGACCTTCTCAGCCATAAGGTCTATTAGGATATCTTCTATGGACTTCTCTACTACTCTAAGGTCATCCGACATGCACGCTCTAGATCAGATATCTCAGATATGTGAGCAAACTTTCAAGGTAAACAAAGTGGTTGACGAGGTCTCGAATGCACAACCTGGTAGCAATCAATTCTCTATGGGCTCAGATAATCACAATTTGAAAAAGTATTCCTGTTAAGACATTCAACGGATTAAATAGATAATGTCATAACAGACTCCTCCAATGGGCAGGAATGCCTCAATCAATACGATTCCATCCATTATGGCGTGGTCCCAATGATCCAATGGTGATATTTCTGAAAATAACTGCGTTTCTATACATTCTGGAGTGTCGTTCTAATGGTCAGGATGCCTCCAATGGTCATATTGCTTCACCATGGAAAAGTGCTAGTCTGAGCTGTTCTTCTATTCTGGCAAGATTTAAGTTCCGCAAGCCTTCCTTCTACGAAGTCCTCTCTGGAATCTTCTGTAATGTTTCTAGCTTTGCTTTCTTCTTACTGAGCTTTCACGCTTTCTTCTCTCTGATCTACGTCTTTGGATTCCTTTTTCCATTCTTGTCCTTATCTTTTCTTAGCATAGTAAATTTTCACTGCTGAGGGTCTTTCACAGGGTTCGAGGGTAATACTTCTTCTCTTACTATTTTTGTAGTAGGTGCTCTTCTCTTCTGCATGGATAAGTTATTTTAAGCCTTCTTGCGTTATTTCAACTTTGACAGCCAATTCTCTGGCCCTCAGTTGCTTTGACTTGTCCTCCTGTTATTATATTAAGCGTGCTATTCTCCTAGCCATGAAATCCCTTAGTTCTTTCTTTTTCTGTTCTCTAGAGTCCTCTTCTTCTTTCCTTCGGATCTGATCTCTCTCAATCCAAGTCCTTCCTAACAAAAGTGAAAAAGGAGCGTTGTTCTCAACAAACTTAATGACATCGAATTCTTCTTCTGTTGATGTTCCATGAGCACTCATAGGTACATGAGTAAGTATTCCACATAGGGTTATCATCTTTCCTTTAAACAATCCTATTCCTCCCAATGAAGGAATCATAGCAGGCTTTCCCAAAATTTCCCAAGTACTTTCTGGCATAATGTTCACCTGTGTTTCTGCATCTAATACACAGTCTATGTCGAAGTCTCATATTCTCGTTTCTATGCACTAATTCTCTTTTAAGATCTCTGGTAAACTGATGTCTCTGTGATCATTCAATGTTTCTTTCATCTGCAATAATATAGCCTTTGATTCTTTTTGGTTTTCTAGTATATTCTTAGTCTCTTGATCTTCTTCATGGTTTTCTTGTTTCATGTTCATCTTCTCGACTTTAGCAATCATTCTAGGGAAATCCAAAACTTCATGACCAACATCTTTACAACAAAGACAAATAGGGTCTGTACCAGGGAATTCCTTAGCAAGATGTCTCGATCTTCTACAACTATAACAAATATTCAATCCCCTCTTTCTCTTAAACTATCCCCAACTTTTCCTGTACTGCGCACTGGGATCGCAGTGATGGACCCACAAAAAATTCTTTCTAAGATCCTGCATCCACTTTTTAGTCCAAAAATTCTTTCTATGCATAGGAATAACATATCTTTCATTAACTTTATCACATCTATTCATATCAAATCTTCTTTCTTCTAGCTGTGCCCTAGTTTTCAGACTAGTGAAAAATATATCAAACATACCTAGATCCATTCTTTCGAAACAAAAATTTCCACTTATCTTACCTTTATCAGAGCACAAAGCTTTAAGATCTTACCTCTTTTATTCATATCTGATTCCCTTCTTAGCACAGAGCTTCACAAGTCAAGTAGAATACTGTGCACTACAAGAACAAATCTATGCATAGAGCTTTCTCTTTTCTTCAGTCCCCAACAATCATAGTTTCAGTCCCGACAATAGAACCATTTGTTGGCACAGGGGCAGACCCAGGGTTCAATGCTTCATCAATGCACCAACAAAACCCTAACTATTGTCCTTTTCTTAAACACCCGCGAAGTAGATGAAGTCTCACTCGAGGTAGAGGCAGGGGGGTTGTAGGACTCAAGTTTCTACAACCTAGTTGGGGCACAGATCTGTGATCAAAATAATTAACATAGCACTTAGAAATTAAAATTCATTAGTCTTTGACCCTTATTCACATTCTAGGCAAAAACCCTAATTACATAACAACACAATATTCATCAAGATCTAAATACATCTAACCATTTAGCACATAACATCAAGGTAGATCTAATATTCATTCACATGTAAGGCACTAAGCTACTACATCAGATGCATCTAACATACATAAATATTATATCACTAAACATAGATCACATCAATAACATATCAAACACATCGCACAAAGAAACCACAACACATGATAAACGTGATTCACCCCAATGTGGGGCTATGTCCACCAACTCTTCTCCTCTTTTATTAGCTTATTCCAATATTCTTACATGCATAGATCCACAAATCCAACTCCGCATAGGACATGGGATCTAGGCTCACCTCACTAGATACTCCTTCCCTGACTTAGGTCCAAGCACCAAGCCTCTACATAGTCTGTGCATAGCCTTTTACAATCACTTGCACTTAGCTCTGCAAGTATTAACACACAATATGCACAAAGCCGATTACAAATAATTTCACTAAGCCAAAAACATCCACTACTACCTCTTACATTGCTTAGCTCCCTATTTATATATTACAAAAGAGGCCTAAGCATGGGTAAACCCATGGTCCGACATCCCATACCCATTACATAAACCCTAAACCCAAAAAGCCCGTAAAAGGGGGCGAGATCCCACGATCTCCACTTCGCCTGGGCGCTCCATCTTCGACCAACCTGTTGAAGTCCCAAAAGTGGTCAAACACAACCAAGTTTCTCCAAAAATTGGTTGAGGTCCAACATGAGTTTCGGGCGATGCTTGAGGGGGAAAAAGTGAAGATACAAAGAGAAAAGGACCAGCTGCTCGCAGAGAAGAATGCATTCAAAGAAGCAGTGAATAAATCACTTCACTCTGTTCCAGGCTTGGTACAAGAGGAACATGAGTCAGTCGAGGTTCAAGTGGTGAATCTCATTGAGGCCATTCAGTAGCTTCAAGTGAGGATAACGGAGTTGGAAATCCAAGCAGTACTGAGCACTCCGCAAGAGGTGCGTGACCAGAGGGAGGAAGCCGTTAAGATTGAAATTGTAAGAATCAGGGCCCTCACCTCAGAATGAAAACAACTGAGTGATAGAAGCACGAATACTTATGAATGCTTCACAAAAGATCTAGAGCTAAGGAAACTGGAAGCACAGTTACAGGAGGTCAACAACAAGCACTGTCAGTACAGGCGCAGATGAAGCTACTCACTTCGGTAGAAAGAATGAAGAGATCTCAGGAACAACGTGAGGTACAACAACATATTACTGACATCTAGGGTAGGGTAATGGAATTCATGCAGAAGATGCAATCTATGTACGATGAAGTCTGCAAAGTGTTCGAAGAAATTGAGGGACAAGACTTGCAATTGGACCAAATGGTTGCAACAATGGAACAATGCCTGGAAGGGCCTGTTACAGAGCAGATGATCCAAGAGCTCGCTGAGCAAGAGGCTCATGAGAAGTAGCAAGTTGAGGCAGATCGAGTGAAGCTCGAGGCTTTTGAAGTAGTGTTGCCTAGACCTGAGTGACTTGGGATGAGTCACAGGTGAGTGTTTGGGGCCTGTTGGCCCTCGACCAAGTTTTGAAGAAATCCTGGTCAGGTTTGACCACTTTTTGGACTTCGATGTAGTAATCGAGGAAGGAGCACCTAGGTGTAGCTAAGATCGTGGATATCACTGGTTTTGCGGGCTTGTGGACCCAACAAGGGGTTCCTTAGGGTTTTTGTAATGGGATATGGGATGTCAGCCCATGGGTTTACCCATTCTTAGGCCTTTTTGTAAGGAATTGTAAAAGTATAAATAAGTAAGAATGTAATGTAGAAAGTATTCAATAGCTTGCAAGGCTAAGTGCAAGTAGTTTCGAGTGATTTGTGCATCATAATGTGTATGTAAGGCTTTGTGCTCGAGGAGGAAGTTGGCTTTGTGCCGTGACCTAATTTTGGGAAGGAGGATATGGTGCGCAGTGCACATATCTCCTGTCCTCTACGAAGATCAGCTCTATGTCTTAGTGCACATGAGAAAATGAATGTAAGAAGATTGAGGATTAATAAAGAATACAAAGAAGTTGGTGGACGTAGCCCCACACTGGGGTGAACCACGTCTATCTTGTGTCCTTGACTTGCTTGTAATTTGTTGGTTATGTTATGAATCTGCTAAGTGATTTTCTTATTATGTATGTTAGATAGATCTATTTATGCTTAGTGCTTAGAATGAATGAATGTTAGGTCTAACTCAGTGCTATGTTCTAGATGATTGAAGTATATTTATTGTTACTGTGCCGATCTATCTTAGGTTTTGTTCTGCAATGTTAATGAAGATAATGAACTAATCCATATCATCTTCTAAGTGCTATTAAAGTACTTTGAATTTTTTTATAATCACAGATCTATGTCCCAACTTGGTTACAGACACCTGAGTCCTGTAACTCCCCTGCCTCTACCTCGGGTGAGACTTCGCCTGTTTCGCAGGTGTTTCTGAAAGGGTCGATAGTTAGGGTTTTTTGGTGCTCTATTGAAGCGTTGAAATCCAGGTCTTCCCTTGTGCCAACACAACATTGAGTTACCTGGGATTCTACTCACCTTTGTGATTATTTTGAGCTCTGAACTCATGTCGTGGTATTTTTTGTTGCATTCCTTTGGTTCTTCATTTATTTTTCCAATTTTGGCATCAAACGAAGTACTTGATTTATAAGGCCCATGAAAAACTCTTTAGAGTTTTGACTTAGCTCCAACATGGAGGAAGTGTTGTCCTTTTTCTTTTTCTATGCTTCTCCCAACTTTCTCCTTGTGTTTCTCATGTTGAGTTTGATGAAAGAAGAATAGGAATTCAATATTTATTGTGTTTAATATTTGATATTTTAATATTAATATATATTTTAATATTAATATTTAATATGGTAGTGGAAGGTAGAATTAGCGTTTGGATGAGGACAAAGATGGAAATCATGGAGATGGCGGTAAGCTGAGATATGAAGGGAGAAATGGAGGGCGAAGGGAGGGTGAAATGGAGGCCATGGTTTGCAGGACTTGATGTGAAGTGGGTGAGGAACTATAGATGCATGGGAGTTTTGGAAGAGCAGGTCATGACTTGGAACTTATTAATTACAAATTATATATATATATATATATATATATATATATATATATATATATATATATATATATTGTTAGGGTCCTAACCCACACATAGGTAGAACAATATATTCAAATGTAATAAAGGTCATTATTAATAAGGCCTTACAATAAAATAGAATAAGTCGAATGTAAGAAGACCTAATAAAAGATTCCGCTTCTAGAAGGATCTTCCTCTAGATGCTTCTTTTGATGAACATATTTAGTATAAATAGGAGTCGAGGGTATGAGAACCCTAGCTTGGATATTATTGTAACAAAGCTTTTCTCGACTGGAGGTTGCCCCCTCGAAGAGGCCCATGAACATTGCTCTTAGAATCAAAGTGCTATATATATTGTTATTCTTATATCATTTCAATGTTATTGTGGTGATTATTTTGGTTATATTGTTGTTATTCTGCCATTTCTAGCATTTTTTTTTTTTTTTNGCATACTTTTTATATCTGTTATATTACAAGTGGTATCAGAGCACTTTCCTTGGCATAAATTGTGGGTAATTTTTTTTTCCAGGGTAGAGATGTATTCTAGAGTCTTTAAGCCACAAAGATCTGTCATTACGGGCATAAACCCGTGGTTGAAGGATTCATACATGCAGGAAATACAAGTGGTTCTTAAGAGCACATCTGTTGGCCACCCTTGTAACCCCTATTGGTACCCCTTCGAGTGGTAGCGCATCAGACACCACCTTTTTATGGATCAACCTAGATTTCCTGAAGCCCTCTTTAGATAAATCAATTGGCCGCCTGACTGCTATAGTGCCACTGAGAACAACACTCGAGAATATACTCTTTAGTACCTAGATAATCGGGTAGTACGACTAAGGGTACGGTCTATCCTCCTTAGTTAGTGCCTTGAGACATTGGGACGAGTACTACTATTGGACCCCTCATGTATATCAAAGAGCCATAGCATAGGGAAAACCCTTGTCTATAGAACCATTGAATACCTAACCCTTGGGGACAAAAACATAAACAAATTAAAACAGACAAGATCTATTGCCGCACAACTATGTTCGGGTTGCCAAGTAAATACACATTTCTTTCTGGTTAAGCATTTGGGCATTTCCTCTCTACAGTATTCTTCAGATCAGAGTATAACTCCGCAGGTGTAAAAAAAAGTTTGGAAATTTTTTCACCATTATTTGAGACCTATTCCATTGGATTCATCTCTTCTCCCTTATCATATTCATCCATATCATTGGAAGCTCGCTTCAACACCTTGCAATCTGGTCTCATCGAGACCCAACAAGAAGTGAAACAACTCAGTGCCAATGTTGCCTCCATCAATAAAACCATGCAGTCCTCAATGGAGGAAATCAAACAAAACCTCACCACCCAGCTTGAATCTGTCTTTTCGACACTCTGCACCAAACTGCATATCCCTACAAATAACCCTTCCTCTTCCTCACCTCCACATACTAAAGGTGACCATTCTTCTCATTCCCATAACTTTTAGAACCATCACTTTCAACGTGACCTACGCCTTCTGCGGGTGGATGTGACCAAATTTGATGGCTCATACCCCACTGGTTGGGTAACCCAAATGGAACATTATTTCTCTTTATACAACATTATAGATGACTTGGCCAAACTCTGGTATGGTGTTCTCCGTATAGATCAAGAACGTTGGTAGTCGTGGCAATGGAGAAAAACTTCTCGTCAAGGGTATATTTCTTGGACACACATTGTGGCAGAGCTTTATGAACGTTTGACACTAAAACCAACCATTTGGTCCATTTGAAAAAGTTGAAACAATCAGGAACAATGGAAGACTTTATAGCTGCCTTTGAGCACCAGTCCTTTTGGACAGAGGGCATGTATGATGCCTTTTTTCGAGAATGTTTTATCAGTGGCCTCAAGGATGAGATTAGGGCCCATGTCCTCATGGCTCGGCCTTAGAGTTGGGTGGAGGCTATTAAAAGAGATAAATAAGCACAACACGTTGTATCCTCTAAAAAACGGAAACCCTCCTTTATCCCTCACCCTAAACCAATAAATCCGACTACTCCCTCCGCTCCACTAAAAATCCAAAAATTGACCAGGGATGAAATGGATGAACGCCAACTCAAAGGCCTTTTTTATAATTGTGATGAAAAATATTTTTCGGGCCACAAGTGTAAGGAACAAAAGATGTTTATGGCCATCTCCCAGGATATTTCATAAGACGATAGTGAAACTCCCCTTGTGTCTAAGTCACCTGAAACCCCTGACATAACCCCTCCCTCAGACCCTCCCAAAGTAGAACCGGTCATTTCCCTCAATGCTCTCACTGGCTTCTCCACTCCCCAAACCCTCAAGCTAATCGGTTACATCAAGCACTGGAAGGTCATCATTCTAGTTTATAGTGGAAGCACGCATAATTTTATTCATCGTTGCATTGCCCAAGAAACTCATTGCTACATCCATGTCGTCAATAATTTCCAAATCATGATTGCCAATGGTGGCTCCATGAAATGTGGAGGGCGTTTTGAAAATGTGCGTCTCCAAATTGGTGACTACCATATGAAATCTCAGATGTTTGCTATAGACATGGGTGGGTGTGACATTGTGTTGGGTGCAGACTGGCTAAGGACTTTGGGTCCCATTCTCATGGATTTTAAGGAATTAACCATGCAATTTGACCAGAAGGGCCACCAATATAAGTTCCAAGGCATCACCGCCGATTCAGTTGAGATAATTAGTTCCCATCGCATGGAAAATATGCTCAAAAAGGGTCATTCTGGTGTTATTGATCAACTCCATGCCATCCAAGAAACAAAAACACCCACGGTGCTACAAGACCTCCAAGCCATCCTTTCTAAAAATCAAGTGGTCTTTTCCACTCCCCAAGGACTCACTCCTTCACGTGGTGTTCATGATCATTCCATTCCCCTTGTACCTAGAAGCCTTCCTCCCAATATCCGTCAATATCGTCACCCCATTTCCCAAAAAAATGAAATTGAGAAAATGGTCTAGGAACTCCTTAATGCAAGCGTTATCCGCCCTATTATGAGCTCCTACTCTTCTCCTATGGTCATGGTCCTGAAGAAAGAATGTTCTTGGAGAATGTGTCTTGACTTCCGTGCCCTCAACAAACTTACCATTAAAGACAAATTTCCCATTCCTGTCATTGATGACCTCCTGGATGAACTGAGTGGCGCCCAATTCTTTAATAAAATTGATCTTTGTTCAGGCTACCACCAGATACATATGAAAGAGGAATACATTCCCAAGACTGCCTTTAGAACTCATGAGGGCCATTATGAGTTTTTGGTCATGCCCTTTGGCTTGTGTAATGCCCCCTCCACCTTCCAAAGCCTCATGAATCATGTCTTTCTTCCTTTTCTCCATCATTTTGTCTTAGTTTTCTTTGATGATATCTTCATCTATAGCAAGACCTAGACATAAAATCTTTCTCATGTGGATCGAGTTCTCCATCTACTCTCTCAACACCAACTTTTCCTGAAACAGTCTAAATGTGCTTTTGGCGCCTCAGAAGTAGAGTACTTGGGTCATCTGGTTGGTAAGGACGACGTCAGGGTGGATCCTAAAAAGATTGAAGCTATGCAAGACTAGCCTCACCCAAAGACTTTCAAAATCTTGCATGGATTTTTGGGCTTAACAGGTTATTATCGCAAGTTTGTTAAGAATTACGGAAATATTGCAACACCTATCACTGCTCTCCTAAGAAAGAACTCTTTCACTTGGACTCCAGCTGCTGCTCAAGCTTTTCAAACCTTGAAGATGGCCATGTGCACCACTCCAATCCCGGCCCTTCCTGATTTCACAAATACCTTTGTCTTGGAATGTGATGCTTCAGGGAAAGGAATTGGTGCTGTCCTTATGCAAGAGGGTTGGCCTTTGGCCTTTACCAGCAAGCTACTATCTGAAAGAAATCTGGGCAAATCTATCTATGAAAAGGACATGTTGGCTATTCTGCATGCCATTGATTTGTGGCACCCTTATCTATTGGGGAAACACTTCCAAATTAAGATATACCATCAAAGCCTCAAGTAGTTTTTGGAACAACACATTTCGTCCCCAGAGAAAAAAAAATGGGTAACTAAGATATTTGGCTATGATTATGAGATCATCTACAAGAGAGGCAAAGAAAATGTGGTTGCGGATGCACTTTCCCGCAAATATGAAGATGAAGGATCCCTTTTTTCTCTTTCCTTCATTGTACCAGATTGGCTCCAAGTTGTTTTCCAGGAATGGCTACAAGATCCCAAAAGTTTGCAGCTGATCCAATGATCTAAAAATGAAGAAGACTTGTATCCTTAAAAATATTTGCAAGTTAAATTTTATGTGTTAAAATGCAAATGGATCAACTTTGCAACACAACTTTAATAAGATTTACTCATTCAATATGCATATTAACAACAACATAATCAGTGAACAGAAAACACATAACACAACAAATGATAAAGGAGTTCACCCCTCTCTTGGGCTACATCTCCTGGTCCAGCTTCCAATGGATCATTTGTATTATTTGCTCAAAGTGCTCAAAAATGTGATTTACAATGCTCAAAATTCCAAATAGACTTCTCCAATGGCTTCAGAACGTCCAAAAACCCCTAGCTGGGCTTTTTCGACACCTCGTTTGGCCAAAAATTGAAGAAGATAGGCTTCCTGGAAGTCCCCCCTTCAAGCTTGTTGTCTCTGCATCTACAAAACACACCCTTGTTGGCTCAACCTAGCCCACACACATATTTAAGCGTAAAAACTTGGCACCGGGCGCAACCGCGTGAACCGTGCAAACTGTAGGACAGTTATGGGCGCACCTAGCCCCTAACCATCAAGGGAAAGGTCATATGACCCATGTGACCGCGCGTTTAAAAGTAAGGGCCATAACCGTTTGAACCGAATCCAAACCAATGCATACCCGCGCACGCGTCAATGGTCATATGGAAACAAACATGTGACCGCAGCCATATCAAAAGGGCTATGTTAAAACATATACCCGCGCCTGTGGTCATATTACAACACAACATTCGACCGGGGCTTAGTTTTGAATGTGCACGCAAATGTTTTAAACCGTGGCCATATTACAATATAACATAACCATGGGCTGGGGCTAGGCCTCGGCCCGACCCCCTGCCCAAACATACAAAATTTCAATTCAAATAAAATCCGCACCATATAGTGTTAAGAAACACTATGGTGGCACGTTGGTTGGTGGTCCTTGCCAAATCTTTGCACGTGGGTGGAGGTCACGGGGTCGAATCCGGTGAACTCCAAATAAATTTTAAACCAATAAAAAGGGGAAACGTGGAAGTCATTGATTGGGCCACGTGTCACCATTCCATTCGCTGCAAACAAGCCATGTCATCTGCCAACTATGCAAATTTCTGCTTGCCACGTGTCGTACGACCTACCACGTCAGCGTCCATATGGACTGTACAATCAACACCCCTTTTTTGCCTGTTTGTCATTTTGAAGAGAACGCGATATCTCTCACTCCCGAAGTCCGTTTGAACCCAAACGAGTTGCATTGGGTTCATAATGATGAGGTCTATGCTCCCGTTCGATTTGAAGCGATTCCAAGCACTTTGAATTTTTGAGCAAAATTTGATCCCCTGATCATCCAACAATTGCAGTCCAATGCTCTATATCCCCCAGGGTACTCTTGGATCCATGATGAGATTCAATACAAAGGCCGTTTGTATTTAAGTAAACAATCAAAGCTTAAATCCATGGTACTTTCTGAGCTTCATGCTACACTGACAACGGGGCACTCCGGGTTCACCAAAACCTATGACAGGGTCAAACATTCTTTTTTCTGGGATGGTATGAAATCGGACATTCGTAATTTTGTCACCGAATGTGATGTGCGTCAACACAACAAGGGATAAATAGTAAAATCTCTGGTCACACTACAACCGCTCCCGATTCCACCTGCTATTTGGAAGGACATCTCTATGGAGTTTATTACAGGCTTACCCAAATTGGGAAATAAATCAGTCATCATGGTGGTTGTTGATCGCCTTTCCAAGTATGATCATTTTTGCGCTCTTCAAAACCCGTTTAGAACATCCACGATGGCTCAAATTTTCATGGATCAGGTCTTCAAGCTCCATGGCATGCCACACTCTATTGTTTCTGATCACGACCCAACTTTCACAAGAAATATTTGGCAAGAACTGTTCAAGCTACAAGGCACCTAATTGCATCTTAGTACAACTTATCATCCCCAGACTGATGGTAAAACAAAAGTTGTCAACAAGTGTTTGGAAACATATTTGAGGTGTTTTGCATCGAAAAAGAAAAATCAGTGGGCTCAATGGTTACCCCTAGCTGAATGGTGGTACAACACTTCATACCATACAACTACACACATGACTCCTTTTGAAGTGGTATATGGACAGAAGCCACCTTCAGTTCTCTCATACTTACCTGGTGTTTCGATGGTCCAAGCGGTTGACCAAACACTTACAGTTCGAGAGGATATTCTCCATACCCTCAAAGAGAATTTGTTCATGGCATATAATCGGATGAAGCAACAAGCAGATCAAGGTCGCTCTAAACGTCAATTTGAAGAAGGGGATCAGGTGATTCTTTGCCTACAACCTTACAAGCATAATTCCCTCAAGGTTGAGCTTTGTCAGAATCTAACACCCAAATTTTATGGTCCTTATACAATTCTCAAGCGTGTAGGACAGGTGGCCTATCATTTATCTTTTCCGAGTCATTCGAAGCTACATCCTGTTTTTCATGTTTCCTTCTTAAAGAAGGTGATCGGAACTAAGTGCCAAATTCAAGCCAATATTCCCGAGTTAGCCGAATAAGGATCCATTTGGCTATAGCCACAAGAAATTTTGGACCAATGTGAGAATTGCCTGCGTCAGAGAACCATCAAGGAAGTGTTAATCCAGTGGGCAGATACAACTCCAATAGATGCCACTTGGGAACCAACTACCATTCTATAGCAATTTCCACATCTCAAGCCTTGAGGACAAGGCTGTTTTTAAGGGGGAGGACATGTTAGGGTCCTAACCCGCACATAAGTAGAACAATATATTTGGATGTAATAAAGGTAATTATTAATAAGGCCTTGCAATAAAATAGAATAAGTCAAATGTAAGAAGACCTAATAGAAGCTTCCGCTTCTATAAGGATCTTCCTCTAGATGCTTCTTTTGATAGACATATTTAGTATAAATAGGAGTCGAGGGTATGAGAACCCTAGCTTGGATATTATTGTAACAAATATCTACTCAACTGGAGGTTTCCCCCTCGAAGAGGCCCGTGAACATTTCTCTCAGAATCAAAGTGCTATTTCTGTTGTTATTCTTATATCATTTTAGTGTTACTTTGGTGATTATTTTGGTTATATTGTTGTTATTCTTCCATTTCTAGCATTTTATTTCTGTTCTGCATACTTTTTATATCCGGTATATTACACACACACACACACACACACATTTATTTAACAATCCTATGATACCATTTAACTATATGCAACTACAACATGCTGAAATGAACATGAATGCAAATAGTAAACTCATTTACAATAGAAAATAAACCATTCACATACACAAATTTAAGCACAACAATTAAACTCATGAAATAACTTATAAAAACAATAAAACACTTATCTTTTTAAAACGACTGTGAAACCAACTGCTTGGGATGGAAGTTCCACCCAACCCTAGACTTGCTGTTATAAATCTCAATATCAAGTCACCCCCAAGTTGGGGATAGGAATCCATAAGAAAATGGTGTCTCTCACTCTCCACTCACAACTCATATATCCCACAACCCACTGATATTCTTCTATAGTTATCCCGATTTCTACCATCTATTTTCCTCTTGACCCACCCAACCCAAGGAATGTACCCCTTCACTTCTCTCAATCCATCGAGAGTCCCATTTTTTTATTAGGGTCTCTATGGCACAAGTAACCAGGAATATATCTACCCAGAACTTAAGGGAACCCACTTCTAGGAAAACTACCAGGAAAACCACAACAATCACTTGCTGTTACAGTGAAAATTACACAAGAGTTCACTCTTCAGGCCTAACAACCTGGTTCTTCTGCAAGCATGCCAACTTGATTCTTCAGTCTTTAGATCCAAAAACACTCCAAAATTTTCCCAAATTTCTTGCTCTTGCTCCAGTTCTTTTTTTCCTTTTTGCTTGTTGTTCATGCCAAAAACATACATGTAAAAAATGTTTGTTCTTCCCATATCAATTTCCTCTATTGTCTTAATCCATTTGACTAATCACTCCACCCAACGTTGATTGTACTTCAACCCTATGCTCTCAATAACTTATGGGATGTGACTTTTTACACCCACCCGCTTACATGAGTTAAAATGATTGGGCTCTCATACACTCAACCATAAAATAGAAGGTTGTCTCCAATGATAAAATTCAGGAAAATGGGTTTGAATAAATAACCATAAGTAAATTCCCCCTTGGATCCCTCTTAGACACTCACTTCTCTCGCATAGTTTCTTCATGCTCCCACGTTTCATCTTTAGGATCGTAATAGGTCCATTGGATCTTTACCAAGCCAATTTCTTTGTTCGTGAGTACTTTGACTTTTCTTTCCACGATGCACACTAGTTCCACTTGGAAATCCCCTTCATTTTCTACTTGGATCACAGTCCAATCATATATGTGGTTAGAGTCAATAACATATTTCTTTAATAATGACACATGAGATACATTATGCACTCTCATGGATGCAAAAAATGCTAGCATGTATGCAATTGGGCCTATATTTTCTAAGATCTCAAAAGGCCCATAATGTATTGCTACCAACATTGGGTAGCAACCTAATCTTAGCGAACTTCTCTTCTCTTTCAATTTCAAAAATACATGTTCACTCACTTTAAAATATCTGAAAACTCTGTTCTTGTTTGCAAAGTTTCTGCATATCCTGGGAAACCTTTAAATTCTTCCAAATATTTATCATCCGCTCTTACATTTCCTTAAAAAATTATGGCCCAATTACAACTCTGTCTATTTAATTATCCCAACTCACTAGTGTATTGCACTTCTTTCCATACAATCCTTCAAATGAGATTATTTTTAATGAGGCTTGATACCCATTATTGTGAGCAAATTCCATTAAGTGGATATAATCCTTCCACTTTGATGGCTGGTCCATCACATAAATTCTGATCACGTCTTCAATTATTCTGTTGGTCCTCTCTATTTTTCCATCTGGATTTGGGTGATATGATGTATTGAGATTTAAATTTTTCCCAAAGTTTTTGAACAAACCTTTCCAAAATTTGGATGTGAATTTTGGGTCTCTGTCTGAAACTATTGTCTTAGGTACCTCATCTAAGTTGACAACTTTTTTCATGTATATCTCTGTAATATTTTCTTCCTCGTGTGTAATATTCATAGGAATAAAATGTGCAACCTTCGTCCATTTGTCCACCACCAACATGATGGAATCATCCTGCTTCACTGTTCTAGGAAGATTTGTAATAAAATCAATTGTAACCACTTCCCATTTCCACTGAGAAATGAGAAATGGCTATACAAAACCATCTGGATGTCTATGCTTTGTCTTCACCTTTTGACACTCCAGGCATCTCATTATATAATTAACCACTTCTTTCTTCATTCCTGGCCAAAAGTACTAGATTCTTACAACTACAATTGATTTCTAATATCTCGGGTGCCCAACATATGGTACATTGTGCATTTTCCTCAACATTTTATTTTTCAACCCATCGAAATTTGGCACATATATTTTCCCTTTGGACACAAGAATTTTATCCTCTTTCATCTCATAATTTTTAAACTTTTGCTGTAAATTTCCTTGCTATATTGTTTCTTTTATCTGTAAATACTGTTGATCTGAGTTTGTTGCATTGAAAATTATGTATTTTATATCAGATATGTACATTCTAATGATTGTAACATGCATCTCATGTGCTCTTTTACTGAGTGCATCAACCACTCCATTTCTCTTTCCTTTGATATGTTTGATTTCAAAGTCATATTCAGTCAGAAATTCAAGCCATGTAGTTTGTCTGGCATTTAATGTGGGATGTCCAAACAATATTTCAGACCATAGTGGTCTGTCCTTAGCTCAACTATGAACCATGAGGTAAAACCTCCACATTTTTAGTGCATGTACAATTGCTGCTAATTCCAAGTCATGTGTAGCATAATTACTCTCATGCTCTTTTAGTTTTCGGGACTCATAGCACACCACATGATATTTTTGAGTGAGGATGATCCGATATCTTTTCATCGAAGTGACTTATAAAGAAATGTATTAAATGAGAATAAATTAAAGTGCACCATTAAAGAAGGAAACACTCAATAATGAAGAGACATAAGCATCAAATATGAACACAAAAACTTGATAACGAAGTTCATCCCTGATGGACTACGTCTTCGGGTACTGCTCTCAAATGGGTAGGCCTTTTTATTGACTTAACAAAAGAATTTGGAAAAATACATAAGTATACCTCATTATGGAATTAAGCTATAGAATCTTTGCTCAGATAAGAAAATAGACAACACCATTGAATTTGTGGCGTCGAATTACCCAAAAATGACTGTCTCCACACCTCAATCCGACTCTAGCACTCCCGGGCCCTTGAGAAATCTTGTCTCAGTTTCTGTGCATGCTCCCTGCATTTAATTCTCTGTAATGCGTCTTAGTTTCCTTGCCTGACCGTACCGTAGTGATCCCTCCTCTTCGTCCGTGGGTAGACTTAGTTTATAAGAAAAAAATGGGGCACACTACACAATGTAGTCCGTTGTCCCAACGATGCAGATGCTATAGTTAAGGCAATAGTATAGGGGGAGGTCCTAGGGTCGAGCCCATAGGGCTCCCCTTTTGGGTGATTGTTATAATGTATATATATATATATATATATATATATATATATATATATATATATATGTGGAGTGGAAGTTCGCCGACTTTGGAATGTGGTTTAGATTTTTGAGGGTTCCGTTTGGCCGCCATATTTTGCAAGGCTCCACCATATTTGGTGGGCATGCCATTTTTTTATTTTTGAAATTCAGTTTTCGGGCCCTCATTGGGCATTTTCCCATTGCCACATGACAACCCATGATTGGGACACATGGAAACCAACCATTGGGCCATGCCAACCACCTCCACAGTCACCTGCCACATCAACTTGCCACATCATCCTGCCACATTAGTCTGCCACGTCACCGTACGGTCTAGCACATGGCTGTACAGACTTCCACGTGGTGCTTTTTCATTGGTCCATGGATTGACCCGAAAATGCCAAAAATGAGTGACACGTGGCAGCCTCTGGTGCTTCCATGTCACTATGGTGACATCATCATGACACATTTTTCCTTCTGTGTGTGCCATGTACACTATATAGATGCCAATTCCATCCGTACTGATGCCTACACTGGTAGTACGGATGCTGATTCATCCCCTATTGACTGGGCTAGGTTGACCAAACTTTGACTGCAAATATATTTCGATTCGTAACTTCGTTTGACGAACCATTTACGCCGTTGGAAATATTGAGATGTGCTCTTTGTGATGATGCCACTTTCACTGAGTTTAGAGGACTTTGATTTTTTCCCCCTTCTCTGTCTACTGAGGCCATTCTGAGCTTCCTGAGTTTCTTCTGTGAAGTCTAAGATGTCCTTAGTCTTCTCTGGATCCTTTTTGGATCACGTCTTCCCACTGAGGGATTTTTGGACCACCAAAAGCTTTCATCAATCAACAGATAAGTGAGGCAGGAGTTCCCTCACCTTGTCCTTCTCAATCCACTTTGCCTTGCTTGGATGTGTGCCCTTTAAACCTACTCAAAGATAATTAACATTACCCCTGCGTGAAGTCCTAGTCTTTCTGTCCAGGATGATATCTTCCTTTAAATCATCCAAATACTCAAGAGAAAACTAATCAACTGAAGGTATTGAAACTTCATGATCCCGATCCCTGATCATGGAGGCTAAAAAAGTTTCAACTTCTCTACATTTACAACTGAGTAGATATGCATATAAGGTGGAAGATTTAGACGAAAATCATTGGTACCACTTTTCTCCAAAATAGTGAAGGGTCCATAATGAATGGGATTGAGTTTCTTTCCTTCACCCTTTAATATTTCCTTGTTGATGTGAAGCCATACCTGGTCTCCAACCTGGAACTAATGATCAACCTTGTGTTTTCCATGCCGAGATTTATACTGTGCTTGACTTTTCTCTAACTGTTCCCTGACTGCTTGGTGTACCTGCTGGATCCTCTGGATGAACTTGCATGCTCTATCTTCATTTATTTCTTCATTTGAATCAACATCTCTCCCATACATCAAGTCCAAAGGAACTTTAGGTAAATACCCAAAACATGTCTCAAAAGGAAAACACCAAGTGGAGGAATGTAAGGCTCAGTTGTAAGCATGCTGTACATAGGGTATTTTTTCATCCCATAACTTGGGATGCTTGTTGCAGTAGCCTCAAAGAAAAAGTACCGTTGTTCGGTTAACAACCTATGTCTGTCCATCGTTCCGTGGATGGAAAGCAATGCTCCTCTTCAACTTGGTGTCCATCATTCTCCACAAGCTTGTCCAAAAATCCCCAAGGAATCAAGTATCTCGATCCAAGATAATGGATGTGGGTAACCTAAAGTGAACCCAAACATACTGAAAGAAGAGATTAGCATTCTGATCAGCAGTGATCTAATTTTTACATGGCATTAAGATACACATCTTGCTGAACCTATCCACTACAACATACAAATAGTCATGACCCATTTTCAACATTGGTAAACCCCCTACAAAATCCATGGAGATAATTTACCATGGATAGGATGGAACATGCAATGGTGAGTATAGCCCCAGTTTTCTATTAGTGGGATTACAAGTATAAGACATCACACACACCTTTACACATTTAGTTACAATTGCTTTCATTTGAGGCCAGTAACAAAACCTCTGCAAATGAGCCATAGTTTTTCCTACCCCAAAATTCCCAGACACAAGAGAAGTGTGAGCTTCTCGTATTACATGGACTCATTCACTTGTAGGAATACATAGCTTTCCAAGATGATAGAGTAGTTTTCCCTGCATACAATAGTTCTCTACTTGTGCACCATGGGTTAGCTTCTCATATTCTTCTTTAAAATCCTCATGAATGGCATATTGTTCCACATATCTATCCTAAGATAAATAAGCATTCTTCAAAATAATAGAAGAAAAAATAGGAGGTCTATAAAGCATATCATCTACCTTGTTAATCATACCCTTTTTTTACTTGATTACCAAATCAAATTGTTGTAGGAAACCCATCCATCTGTAATGTCGAGATTGTTGCAGTTTGCTTTGTTCTTGGAGATACTGTAAGGGTTGATGATATGTATGTATGATTGTTTCCTTCCCTAACAAGTAGTTCTTCCATTTCTTTACGCTTTGAACTAATGCATACAACTAGATATCGTATGTAGGATAGTTAACAACAACTTGATTAAAAGTTTTGGAGTGGTAACAAATAGGCTTACGATATTGCATCAATACTACACCCATGGAGTATCCGCTGGCATCTGTCTCGATCTCGAAGGGATGTTGAAGATTCGACAATCCTAATACTGGTGCGGTACTAATATTTTCCTTCAAAGTGTCGAAATCTTTTTGTTGCTTTCCTCACCACTGAAAAGTGTTCTTCACACTGGTTAAGGCATGCAAAGGAGATGCTATAAAGGAGAAGTTTGAAATGAACCTCCTGCAATACTGGACTGCACCTAAAAATGTTCGTATCTCGGTTACACTTTTGGGGTCAGGCCAATTTACAATTACATCAATCTTGGAAGGATCAATTTTTAATTGTCCTCCTCCTACAATATGACCTAAGTACACAAGTGCGGTCTTACCAAATTCACATTTGGACAATTTTACATACAAATTTTCCCTTTTCAAAGTATCCAATACTTGCTTTACATGCCTCACATGTTCATCCCAAGTCCCGCTAAATATAAAAATGTCGTCTAAATATACAATCACAAAATTATCTAGAAAAGGCATGAATACATGACTCATCACACACATGAAGGTTGCCAGAGCATTACACATCCAAAACGACATAACTAACCACTCAAACAATCCCTATTTGGTTTTAAAGACAATCTTCCATGAATCCTGTTCTGCAACCTTGATCTGATGGTATCCACTGCGCAAATCCAAATTAGTGAAATAAACAACATTCTTTAACTGATCAAGTAAATCATCTATACAAGGAGGAGGGTATCGATTTTTCACCGTGATTTTATTTAAGGCCCGGTAATTGACACAAATTCACCATGTGACATATTTCTTTGGCACCATCATGATATGATAACCACGAGGAGATAAGCTGTTCCTGATGACCCCTTGATCCAATAATTCTTGTACCTGCTTCTTGATCTCTATCATCTCTACAACTGACATCTTGTACATGCCCACATTAGGAAGAGGAGAATCATGCTGAAGATGTATTTCATGTTGGATTGCCCTCTTAGGAGGCAATCCATATGGTTCCTGGAAAATATCATCATACTTATAAACAATATCAATTAATTATTTCTTATGAGAAGGATTAGGAAAGCATCGGATGTTCCAACATCTTTCTCCCTTAAAACCATGAGTACATATCTCTTATTAGTGGTTATGAGTCTCTTCATTTGTATTGCACTAACAAGAGTTGTGTTTACTCTCATGCTGTGAGCTCTAACAATATATTCCACTCCCCCCTTAGTGAGGTGGTATTTGTTCTCATGACGAAAAAAGACTTCCTTTCTATCATAAATATAAGGATTCCCCAACACCATGCCACATATATCAAGTGATACAACATCAAAATCCACTTCATCAATCAACTTTGAAGCAATAACAAATCTGACCCTACATTTCTTGGTGACATTAAGTTTTTCTTTATCACATACACAAACAAGATGATAAGGCTTTAGATGTGGTTTCGTTTCAAGACCCATCTTTTTGACAAGTGCTTCAGATATCAAGTTTACTTGGGAACCCAGATCAAATAATGTATCTATATTAGTGTGTTTATATACAAATCTTATATGAAATAATTCATTCTTCTTTCGTTCATCATCATGAAATTCATTATTGGAATTTGAACTAGCATGAAGGGAATCTTTACCTTGTACTCCAACTGCTATGATCTTTCCTTCGCCTCTTGAATCAGAACCAAGATCTTTTTTCACTGTAGCAACGATATTTTTCTTCCCCTTTCCACTGAACTGTTTCAGTCTCTTCCTTGGATGTAGTTTCCAACAATGTTCATCATCATGACCACTTTTCTTGCAATGAGTGCAAGATGGATTTTCTTCTTCTCTCTTTAGTGGCAGTCTTCTTGTCCTTCCTTTTAAAATTCTTAAATGGCTTATGTGGGAGATTGGAAGGTTTCTTTGTGGGATATTCTTGAACATGCTTTCCCCTATTCTCAAGGTGATTGGCTTGCACACAAACTTCGTCAAGACTGGTGGGGTTAAACAATAGCAAATCATGATGAATATAACTGTGAAGTGTGCCAATATAATTCATTAAAGTTTCATAAGAATCCAAAGGAATGTTTAATGCAAGATATTTCTTCCTAAATTCTTTCGTGAAAATTTGTACAAATTGACCTTTACTTTGTCTTAAAGTTTTCCATTCCATCATTGCTTTATGTAAATAACCCAAATGGATAAAATTGCTTCCTTATCGATGATTTAAATTCTGACCATGAGGAAAGAAGATTACCACACTTACTTCGGTCCTGAATTTTTCTCTCCCACCATACAAGAGTGGTGCCTTCCAACCAAAGAGAATCCAGTTGCACTTTAACTTCCTCTTCATCAATCTGTTGAACACAGAAATATACTTCAACCTGTCAGATCCAATTATCTAGATTTTCAGTATTAACATCTCCATTAAACATAGGTAAAACAAATTTTACATCAAGCTTTAATAATGGTTTCTTAAAAGAGGATTTATGGCTAGAATGATGAGAATGCTCAAAGGAAGAAAAACTAGAACTTGATGGTGAAGATGGAGGCTTAGGAGGGTCTCCTCCAGCCTCTTGATTTACCGAATCATTATCATCATCTTGTTCTTCCTTTTTCTTCCCTTTCTTCTTCATTCTCTTCTTTTAGTCTCCATACATTCGTTCGAATATTTATGACATGCGATAAAAGACCATATGGAAGTTTTTCTCCTGTTCATCACGCTTGTCCTCTTCTTCCATTTTCTTCCTTCGGGATGCAAGACCAACTTCAAGATTAAAAGTATTAAGAGTTACTTCACCCTTCTTATGCTTGGCCCTAGTAAGAATTCACACTCAACAATTCACGTCAAAGATGACTGCTCTGATACCAACATGATCCAGGATCTTTTCATCGAAGTGACTTACAAATAATTTTATTAAATGAGCATAAATTAAAGTGCACATTAAAGAAGGAAAAACTCAATAATGAAGAGACATAAGAATCAATTCTGAACATAAAAACTTGATAACAGAGTTTGTCCCTGGTGGAATATATCTCTGGGTCCTACTCTCAAATGGGTAGGCCTTTTTATTGACTCAACAAAAGAATTTGGCAAAATACGTAAGTATACCTCATTTTGGAATTACGTTGTAGAATCTTTGCTCAGATCAGAAAACAAACAACACCATATAATTCATGGCACCAAATTACCCAAAAATGTTTGTCTCCATGCCTCAATCCGATTCTGGCACTCCCAGGCCCTTGAGAAATCTTGTCTCGATTTTCATGCCTTCTCCCTGCATTTAATTCTCTATACTGCATCTTAGTTTCTATGCCTAGTTGTACTGTCGTGCTCCCTCCTCTCTGTCCATGGGAAAACTCAGTTTATAAGCAAAAAATGGGGTGGACTACACAATGTAGTCCGTTGGCCCAACTATGCGGATGCTATAGTTAAGGCATTAGTATAGGGGGAGGTCCCAGGGTTGAGCCCACGGGCCTCCCCTTTTGGGTGATTGTT
>ML801095.1:359131-369523 GCA_009831015.1 Picea engelmannii
AATGAACAAATGAACAATCATACACATGCACAATATACCAGTGTTTTTACATGGAAACCCAAAGCATGAGAAAACCACATAATGCTTTTTCTTATATGTCTTGAAGAATTACATTCATTGGAAGCACCAACTTCCTTTGTTTTCTAGATGAAACTGGAAGGAGGATCCAACCCCCTAGTTTCTCAGGCTAAAACTTTAGGGAAGCTCCAACTCCCCAATTCTCTCGCTACAACCAGAAGGATTCTACAACCCCCTATGTTCTCCAGCTACAACCGAAAGGTAGATACAACCACCTGTCCTTGCCCAGTCCAACCGCCCTGGTGTATAAGTAGAATGATGGAACCACTGTCACACTATCATTGTGAGATATACTACTATAAACCTATACCAATCAACCTGCACCAAACAACCTGTACCAATAACCTAAACCATGAATCAACCATGCATCAACCTGTACCTCAACCTGTAATCAACTTGTACCATAAACAAGTGCATCAACCATGCACCAACCTATATCTCAACCTCAACAAAAATCCCTCATCAATTTCATCATCCAAATCTGATTTGTAACTTTGTGATATACCTGGTGTATATGATCACATACCTGCAAACCTTCCTTAACTTTAACAACAAGAGACTAGCATTTTCATCAAAATTTACTTTAGTCTCACATGAGTAGTTTTGGATTAGTCAAGAATCCTAACTTGAAATAATCATAACTATGTACCTATAATGAATAAAGATATTAAAATAGTACACACTGTTCTTCAATGTTCTTCAATGTGTTTAATGTAATTCCTCTAGGTGTCACTACTTGGAACCTCTCAAAAAAGGAGTTATAACAAAAATGGCATACCTTGTTGAATTCTGGCTTATTCTAGAGAGAGAACTTGTAGAGCGTGCCCCACACAGAATATTTGTTGTATGGATGTGAAAATTGTACAAAGAATACTAAAGTTTGTACTCTAACCAACACATTTGATCTTACTGAATATGGATATGTTATGAATAAGTTATGACGTTTTTACCCGAAACACTTGTTTTAAACTAGTTCCAGGACTAGCCATAAACCCTATTTTCCACAGAGTGTAGCTCCAGAAATACAACGACCCACAAGATGAAATTCGTAAAAAAACTACTTGGATATGTTTCCTCAATGGCCTCCCAATTTCATGGTTTGAATCATTCTATAAAAAAATTTACTGCGAAAATGGTGAGATGACCTGTAAATAACATACCTTATAAAGCATCATCAAAAGAATTTATCCTCGTTTGAATTTCGGCCTTCTTTACTTAACCTTCCCCATAAAAATCGGCTTAGATATTCTTTGGTTACCTCAGTCACCTATATATATTCAATATGCTCAATTTTAATTGAAATGAGATAGCCTTGCCTCTTATTTATACTTTCATGTAGCTTCCTCAAGCGGTTACCTTTTAACCATCTTAACACAATTTTCTTATTTTAGGGCTAACCCACTATTGGCACAGGGGAAGAACCCTGGTCCAACGCTTCAACAACGCACCAACAAAATCCTAACTACGAGCCCTTTCGGCAACACTTGTGAAATAGATGAAGTCTCACCCGAGGTAGAGGTAGGGATGGTTGCAGGACTCAAGTGTATGCAACCTAGATGGGACACAGATCTGTGATTACAATACTCTAACAAAGCACTTAGTAGTTACCATTCATAGGTATTTAACTAGTATTTACTTTGTAGATAAAAACCCTAATTATAGAGTAACACAATAATCAACCATATCCACACATCTATGCACTTAGCATAAAGAAACAGATCAGATCTAGCATTCATTCACATCATTGAGCACTAAGCTATTGTATCGGATGCTTATAACATTCATAAAGATATCAACACTAAGCATAAATCATATCAAAGGCACAAATAAAAAATTGAAATGCACAAAGAAACAATAACACAAGATATACATGGTTCACCCTCAGCTTGGGGCTACGTCCACCAACTCTTCTCTTCTTTATTATCTTCTATCAATCATCTACATGTACAGAGCCACAAGGTCCTACTCCGCATAGGACAAGAGATCTGCGTGCACCTCGCCAGATCCTCCTTCCTCGAGCTAGGTTGCAACACAAAGCCTTTACACAATCTCTTACAATCACTTTCACTTAGCCTTGAAAATCTCACACAATATGCAGAAAGCATGTACAACTATCACTTGCACTTAGCACAAAATCACACATATTTCTATATTCCCTCCTACTTACATTTCCTATACATCTATTTATACATTTCAAAAATGGCCTAAACATGGGTAAACCCATGGGACGACATCCCATACCCGTTACATAAGCCCAAAAACCAAAAACACCATAAAAGGGGCCAAGATCCCGCGATCTCTGCTTCGACTTGCGCTCCGCCTTCGACAACCTGTCGAAGTCCCCAAAATATGTCAAACCCGATCAAGGATCTCCAAAACTTGGTCAAGGGCCAACAACCCCCTAACACTCACCTGTGACTCATCCAGAGTCACTTTTCTTTGGTTAATTCTGCTTCAAAATCCTCGAGCTGCTTCGAGCTATTGCTGTGCCAAGGCCTCTTGCGCGATGAACTCCTGAAGAACTATCTTGTTCACAAGTCCTTCCAATTGTTTCTCAACTATAGTGACTACTTGTTCTAGTTCTTCTCCTCATCCTTCAATCTCTTCAAACAGTTGGCAAGATGTGTCCTGGGCTAGATGGAGCCTCTGAGTCATTTCCATGACTTTTCTCTTTATGGTATGGAATTGCTGTTGGAGAGTGCGCTATTCCTGGGATCATTTCATTCTCTCAATTGTTGACAAGAGATTCAACTGTGCCTGAACTGTTGCTGCTTGCTGCTTGGCCTCCTGGAGTTGTGACTCCAGTGTCTTTAGTTCGAGATCCTCAGTGAGTCACTCATAAGTCTATGCACTACGATCACTTAGTTGTTTACATTCCATGGTGAAGGCCTTTATTCTCTCAACTGCGCTCTGAACAATTGCTTCTCTTTGATCCTGCACATCCTGTGGAGTGCTTGGCACTGTTTGTAGCTCTAGTTATGTTATTCTCTATTGAAACTGATGAATGACTTCAACAACACTTTCCACTTGATGCTCTACTAGGTCTTCGACCAGTTGTTATAATCCCATCACAGAGCAAAGTGCTCTATTGACTGCTTCTTTGATTCCAATCTGCTCCATGAGAAACTGTTCTTTCTCTTGCTAGATCTGCACTTTCTCCTATTCAAACTTCATTTGGAGGGAAACCTTCTCTTGCTACACAACCCTGCGTTGCTCTATCACCTCCTATTGTTCTTTATTCAGAGCCATTGTGTCTTGGTCTTTCTCTTCCTTCACGTGACGAAGGTGAGCTTCAGTGGCATCAACTATTCTGCAGAGTTGGGCAGGCTCATATCCCAACTTTGTTTCATATGATGACAGGGGCGCAGTGGACACTGTGCAGATGGATTGAAGGGATTGCTGGACACCCCTTAGATCTATCTCAATTCTATCATACATAGCCTCTTATTTTTCTTCGGTTCTTTGAAAAATATCTTCCGAGGTGTCTGACACATCTACAATAATGAAGTCGAAGTCATCCACCGTGAGCACAGTCTGTAGCTTCAAATTACTAGCTTTGGATTTCTTTTGCAATGTAGGTTTCGTGGGGGAAACCTTTCTTTTCTTCAGTGGATCTGAATCATTTAGGGGATTCTGTGGCGGTGTTACTTTGCCTTGCTTTTGCGTATATTATTCGCCTTATTTCTCTTCTTTTTCCACTTCATCACCACCTCCTCCGTCAGGTGAGTCTGAAGTAGTTTCTTCTGAGACATTGTCCAGCTGCTATACCTCTTATTTATTTTTCTTCCTTCTACTGCTGGGTGCATCATACTCTTCGTGGGTAACCAACAGGTTTCCAATGAGTTGTGGGTCGAACAGTTCCGCTTGGTCGATTGGTATAAGGTACTCTGCGGGCCATTCCTTAGTGATCTCTTCCAGATCTTCCTCGGTGATCTTATAGTATGACTGCAGCTCTTCTTTACTCTCGTCTGCGTGCACAGTGATATATATAAACTGCTTATCTGCGTGGAACTTCATCAGGGGCCTGAATCTATCCAGAGTGTTTGGTGTCATATGGGGGAATGACTCAATAGCTTGTTTCAGCTGTAGGTAGTAGGTATGGAATACTACGTTCGACTGCCACTTTTTTCCCATATCGCTTGAATACTAGAGTGTGGTAAACTTCGCAGCAAGTGGCTCAAATGGCTCAATGTTAGGGAAGGTCACACCTTCTGGCATCTCCCAATATGTAAATGCGATGAGGATAAGGAGCCAACTAAAGTGTAACTCATAACCCTAATCCTAAGCTTTGCGACAATCCACTTCTAGCTGGTTGACTAAGTAACTAGCCCAGTTCATCTGTAATCCCTCCATGCACTTTCCCGCAAGGTCAATGAAAAACCCCGTGACCTGCATGGGTCTGTTCTTCCTTACTAGCTTACCAATGATCAACTGGAAAGAAAGGCGCACTGCACCATTCTGAATGGAGGCTACCTTGTAGCCTCACATTCCCTTCTCTACATCACCATAAGTATCTTTAATCCTCTGTGCCAGGGCATGATCTGCAACCTTCCCTGGGTAAAAGTCCCGTGGGTCGGGTCCATGCATACTTAGGCCGGTGATCCTATGGATCAGTGTCAGATTGATGGTGATGAATATGTCTATCCATAAGTAACCACCATGGAAGCACGACAGTGGGATTTTAACACACGCGTTAACCTCCCGGTGCCTTCCAAAATGTGGGATTTCCATTACGTTCAAGATAGTGGACTACGCGATGTTCATGGTCCATGGTTGGGGAATGATTTTATATTTATTTCCCTTTGTCTTGGTCAAGTAATTGTGAGGTGCGAGCATGCCATAGGTCTTGTGGTATCCTAGATTATAGTCACTGATCTTCAGAGTTGGAATTCTCTCCAATTGCGGTTTGACTGCGCGTATCCCCTTCGGGAGGTACGCTGTGATAACTGTGTATTAAAAATCCCTCGGGACACTATCACGACTCACCACACTGGCCAGAGGTGGGATGTAGTTTGGCATGATGGAAGGGATTAACTTCATGTTTTCTAAGTCATATCTATGCTTAGTCCTTTTCTCTTCTGCAGCTCAGGATGGTCCGGATTCACGAGAATTTGACGGGGAGGCTTGCACTCCTTTCATTGATGAAGCTTTAAATCCTGCGAACATCACTCTCTCTACCATTAGATCGATTGAAATTTCCTCTATTGACTTTTCCATAGTGCTGAGCTCGTCCGCTATGCATGCTCGAGATCAGATATCTCAAGCTGATGAACAATTTCTCAATGCAATAGAATGGATGGAAAAGTCTCAATAAGCACAACACAGTAACAATGAGTTCTCTAGTTGGCTCAGATACAATTCGCGAAAGTGTTCTCGGTGCAACAGTCGATGGGATAAGTAGACAACGATGTAATAGATCCTTCCAATAGATAAGTGGCCTTCATCAATGTAGTTCTGTTCGTTACGGTGCGGTCCCAATGGTCCAATGGCGAGCTCCGAGGCCATAACTGCTAACCATTCAGGAACGTCAATCTAATGGTTATAATGCCTCCAACGGTCATATTTCTCCGCCACAACGAAGTGCCAATCTGAGTTTCTCTAATATTCCAATGAAGTTCGAATTCTGGAGACTTTCCTTCTGCGAAGTTCTTTTTGAAGCTTCTTGTAATTTCTCTAACTTTTCTTTCTTCTTGCTGAGCTTTCTAGCCTTCTTCCCCGTGATCTGTGTTACTGGGTTCCTCTTCCCTTTTTTATTCTTATCTTCTCTTGGCATAATAACTTCGCGCTATTGATGATCTTTCATAAGTTTCAAGGGTAATACTTCTTTGCTGTCTGGGGTAAGTGCTCTATTTTCTCGCGTTCTTTCAACTTCGACACCCAAGTCTCTAGTCTTTGACCTGTTCTCCTGTTCTTCTATCAAGTGCGCTATTCTCCTAGTCACAGAATCTTTTAATGCTTGCTTTTTCTGTTCTAGGGCTTCTTCTTCTTTTCTTCGGATCTGATCTTTCTCAATCCAGGGTTTTCCTAGAAATAAAACAAATGGGGCGTTGTTCTCAACAAATCTAATAACCTCAAATTCCTCCTTTGTCGAATTTCCATGAGCACTCATAGATATCTAGGTAAGTATTCCACATAGGGTTATTAGCTTTCCTCTAAATAATCCTATTCCTCCCAATGAAGGAATCATAGCAGGTTTTCCTAAAATTTCCCAAGTTCTTTTTGTCATAATATTCACCCGTGTTTCCTCGTTTAGAACACAGTCTATGTCGAAGTTTCCTATTCTTGCTTCTATGCATTCCTTGTCTTTTAAGATCTTAGATAGATTGATGTCTCTATGATCATTCAGGGTTTCTTTCATTTCTGACAATACAGTCTCTGATCCTTTCCGGGCTTCTTCCATAGTCTTAATTTCTGAGTCTTTCTCATGTTTATCTTGTTCCATATTCATTATTTCAAGTTTAACAATCATTCTAAGGAAATCCATAACTTCATGGTCCATATCTTTACAACAAAGACAACTAGGTCATCTATCAGGGCAATCCTTAGCAAGATGGCCCGAACTTCTACAACTGCAACAAAGGGTTAATCCTCTCTTTTGCTTAAATGATCCCCAACCTTTCTTGTATTGCGCACTAGGATCATAGTAACTAACCTGCAGAAAATTATTCCTCGGATCATACATCCATTTGTTAGTCCAAACATTCTTTCTATGCATAGGAATAACATATCTTTCATTATTTCTATCAGATCTACTCATATAAAACCTTCTTTCTTCTAGCTCTGCCCTAGTTTCCAGACTAGGAATTTTTTTATCAAACATACCTAGATACATACTATTGAAGGAAACATTTCCACTTTTCTTACCTTTAACATAGCACAAAGCTTTCATATCTTACCTCTTTTCTTAGCACAGAGCTTTCACAAGTCAAGTAGAATACTGCACACTAAAGCAACAGAACTATGCACATAGCTTTCTTTCTTTACCTCAGTTCCCAACAATCATAGTTTCAGGTCACGACAACGGAAGCAGAGGGGTAGACCCAGGGTTCAATGCTTCAACAACGCACCAAAAAAACCCTAACTACCGGCCTTTTTGGCAACACCTGTGAAGCACATGAAGTCTCACCTGAGGTAGAGGCAAGGGTGGTTGCATGACTCAGGTGTCTGCAACCTAGCTGGGACATGGATCTGTGATTACAATACTCTAACAAAGCACTTAGCAGTTACCATTCATCAATATTTAACCAGTATTTACTTCACAGATAAAAACCCTAATTACAGAGTAACACAATACTCAACCAGATCCACACATCTAAGCACTTAGCATAAAGAAACATATCATATCTATCATTCATTCACATCACTGAGCACTAAGCTATTATATCAGACGCTTATGACATTCATAAATATATCAGCACTAAGCATAAATCATATCAAAGGCATAAATAAATAATCAAAATGTAGAAAACAACCATAACACATGATATACTTGGTTCACCCCCAACCTAGGTATACGTCCACCAACTCTTCTCTTCTTTATTATCGTCTGTCAATCATCTACATGCACAGATCCACAAGGTCCTACTCCACATAGGACATGATATCTGCATGCATCTCACCAAGTCCTCCTTCCCCAAGCTAGGTTACATCACAAAGCCTTTATACAATCTCTTACAATCACTTGCACTTAGCCTTGCAAGTCTCACACAGTATGCACAAAGCATGTACAACTATCACTTGCACTTAGCACAACATCACATAGATGTCTATATTCCCTCCTACTTACATTGCCTAGACATCTATTTATACATTACAAAAATGGCCTAAACATGGGTAAACCCATGGGCCGACATCCCATACCCATTACATAATCCAAAAACCCAAAAACACCCTAAAAGGTGCCAAGATCCTGCGATCTCTGCTTCGACTTGCGCTCCATCTTCGACATCTTGTCGAAGTTCCAAAATAGGTCAAACCTGACCAAGGATCTCCAAAACTTGGTCAAGGGTCAACACCCACTTCTAACCAATTTCCATAATTAGAAAGTTCTCCATTTACTTTATTATTTAAATAATCCTCCTTGACTTTGTTACTTCACTTTATTATTTAAATAATCTTCTTTGACTTTGTCACTTCACTTTATTATTTAAATAATCCTCTTTGACTTTGTCACTTCACTTTATTATTTAAATAATCCTTTTTGATTTTTTCAATTCACTTTATTATTTAAATAATTTCTTCTTTGTAAGAACTTTGACTTCATTGACCCTTTGGGGCTTCAAGCCAACATATGAGGGTCCTCTAAATTCATAAGGCCATAACTCTCAAACCGTGAGAAGTTATGTGACATTCCACATACCACCAGAAATGGCATGACATGTACTATCCATCTAGAATAGTCTTACGTGCAAACATATCAAAAATCATACCATTATACATTACACAAACTTGGGTCCATTACCCAAACCTTTGTGCTACTAGCATTCACTACCAGACTTTCTTCAAGGGTTGACATCAATGACAACCAACCCAATTGATCAACAATATCCCCCTTTGACATTGATGACAACACTCTAATGCAATATTAAAATCATATCACTCATGCTCCCCTTAGAACCATGCCTGCATCTTTGTGACCAACACTCCCTTTGGAACCATGCCTCTGTCCTCTACATATGATAAATATCTCCCCCTTTGTCATCAATGGCAAATGTATCTTTCCATTCGAGACTGCTCCCCCTAACTGACTTGTTTGATCTCCCAACCTGAATTGTCCTCTTTATGGTGCTTCCTCATGTACATCTAAGATATATAAGATAAGCATTCAAAATAATTCATTTTGGAGTATGAATAACTCCGAGTCTTTGGTGAAGATACTCAAAGGCTTCCTGTGGAAGTGGTTTTGTAAAGATGTATGCCACTTGTTATTTTGTACCCACATATTCAACTCCGATGTTCTTCTTTGCAACCTATTCCCGTAGAAAGTGATACTTTATTGGAATGTGCTTCGTCTTGGAGTGCATCACCGGGTTCTTTGAGATACTAATGGTGATTGTATTATCACAATAGATTGGAATGGGCTCATCATACTCAACTTGTATATCTGTCAGAGTTTGTTTCATCCATAGAACCTGTGTACAACATGATGTTGCTGCAATATACTCTGCCTCAGCTGTAGACAAGGATACTGATGATTGTTTCTTGCTTTAACCATGATACTAAACACTCACCCAATTAGAACAATGCTCCACTGGTGCTTCGTTGGTCATCAATGCAACCTGCCCAATCTGCATCTGTGTAGGCAATACATGAAAGATCCTTTATTTTTGGATACCATAATCCAAACTCTTTTGTTCCTTTGAGATATTTGAAAATCCTCTTCACTTCTAATACATGTGATTCCTTTGGTGCTGCTTGAAATCGTCCCACCTGTCCAAATGCCTGCATTACATCTGGTTTGGATGCTGTCACATATAGTAAGCTACCAATAATTGACCTGTATTTCCTCTAGTCTATAGACTTTGAATCATCATATTTTCTCAACTTGCAACTGGTTTTCATAGGAGTGGTAACTGGTTTGCAATCTTCCATTCCCAACCTCTTTATCATTTCTTTGATATACTTAGTTTGAGAAATAAAAATTCCTTGGTTTCTTTGACGTATCTAAAGACCCAAAAAGAAGGATAGTTCTCAAATTAATGACATTTCAAATTCATTCTGCATATCCTTTGCAAATTTATGGCTTAACCTGTCATCAATACTTCCAAAAATAATATCATCAACATAAACTTCAATTAATAAAATACTATCTTGAGTTACCTTGATGTAGAGGTTGATGTCTGCACTTCCTTTTCTGAACCTTGCCTGTTGTATATATTTATCCAGTCTAGAGTACCATGCTTTAGGAGTCTGTTTTAGACCATACAAGGCCTTCTTCAATTTACACACATAATATGTGTTCTATAAAAAATGAAATCCTTCTGGTTGTTCAATGTAGATTTTTTCTTCAAGTTCCCCGTTAAGAAAAGATGATTTCACGTCCATCAGATACACTTTAATATTCTTGGAGCCTGCATAAGCTAGGATAAATTAGATTGCTTCCATTTTTCCAACTGGAGCAAATGTCTCTTCAAATTTGATTCCTTCAACCTGTGCGTATCCTTTACATATAAATCTAGCTTTGTTCCTTGTAACCTGTCCATATTCATTCAATTTATTTCTGAATACCCACTTTGTGCCAATCACATTCTTATTCTTTGGTCTTGGAACCAATTCCCAAGTGTCATTCTTCTCTATTTGATCCAATTCTTCATC
>ML801096.1:12566-23035 GCA_009831015.1 Picea engelmannii
GAAGAGAAACTTGACAGTTGGGTCAGGAAGATGGAGGTTTACTGCAGTGTGCAACAGATTAAGGATGAAGCCACACAAATCAAGTTGGCATCTTTGAGACTTGCAAGCACAGGTCCCATATGGTGGAAAAGCAAGTTGCAAAACAGAACGCAACAAGTGGGTAATGTATTTCCATCATGGAAAAGCTTCATTTCTACACTTAGGAAACAATTCTATCCTTTGGGTTATAAATAAAAAGCATTAATTGAATGGCAATGTTTAAAACTAAGAAAAGGACAAACAGTGCAAGAGTATACTGATGGATTTTGAAAAATGGCATTGATGTTAGATATCCCTTTACATACACAGGAAATCCTTATGAAGTATATAGAAGGTTTACCTTCACATATTAGAAACACTGTATTCATGTTTGGACCCACTAACCTTGATGAGATTTCTGTTCAAGTGACATACATTGAAGCAGAGAAAGTAGATGTATCAAGGGAATCATATTCAAGGGAAGAGGAGAAGAGGAAGTGGACAGACAAAAAGGAAAATGCAGTGGCGAGAAAGGAAGATAAGCCATGTTGCAAGCATTGCAAGAAAGAGGGGCATGATGAGGACCTTTGTTGGCAGTTGCATCCCAAGAAGAGGCCAAAGTGGTTCAAGGAAAAGAAGGGAAGGCAAATAGTTGCAATGACAACAAGACCCATGGACTTGGGATCGGATTCAAGTGATGAATCAAAAGTCTCATTGGTTGGTATGATAGGTAAAATTGGTGAAGGCATTGATTGTAGAAGTAACTTGTTTCATATAAGGACCATCATATGACACACTAAGATAGACACATTAATCGACAGTGGATCTCAATCTAATCTAATTTCAAAAGAATTGGTTAAGCAATTGGGGTTCAAAACACAAGTACAACATAAGCCTTACACACTTAAATGGATAAACAATCATCATCAAATGCACATAACAAAGCAGTGCACAATCAAATTTGAAATTTTATCTAAGTATGTGGATGAGGTAACATGTGATGTAGTGCCTTTAAGTGAATGTGGAATGGTATTAGGTAGTCCATACTTATATGATCATAAGCCAATCTTCTACAAGACAAAGAATCAATATCAATTAACCAAAGCAGGTCAAGATTATGTGGTTCATGCTCATCATGTTAAGGCAAATAAAACACTTCAAACAATGGAACAATTAAAGAAGGCAGTGCAAGCAAGAAACAAACCAATAATTGTTTCAAATGAAGTAATTGATCTTAAGCAAGAACAGGAAATGATTGTTCAATGGAAAATCAATCACAGTTTGCTTCAAGATAAGCTCATGTCATGAAAATATTACAAGTATATCAACTTATTTGTAGTTATGTTTTTTATACTATCATTAGTAATGTTATCTACATGGATGATAGTGGCTTCAGTAAAATGTGACAGGGTTCAAATGGCTAACAATATGTTGTCAGTTGTCACGATTGTGTTACAGTTGATCTTGATGAGACAAGTGCACAGGACAAAGTTCAAAGATAGAGGACAAGTTGGGTGGCCTATACCGAGCTTATTAACTAGTCAGTAACCTTTTGGGGACCAAAAGGTCCTTAGTGGAGAGGTGTGATCCAGAATCGGATCCAAGAGGGTTCTCAGGTCTAGAAAAGGCTCAAAAATGAAAGTTATCGGAATCAAATGGAACCAATTCCATTGTGACGGATCGTCGCTCTGATTCCGGCCATATACTTACTTTCTCAAATGGACACTGTATGCGAGAGTTATCGCACTCTGATCAGATTCCCAAATAGCTAAAAATTCAATAGGTCAACTGGAAAAAGTCAATGATGATGTCAGCATGATGTCTTGCTGATGTCATCATGCTGACATTAACAAAGTGACATGTGGAAGCAAAGGCAACAAGGTGATTGGGAAGTGACAGGGACCAATGCAGGGTTGACAAGTGGCAGTTGAGGACCAATGAAAGGGCACCACGTGGCCCAGACATGGGTTGCCACGTGGCACCCCATCACTAGTTGAGTGGGAAAAATTATATTGTAGCTCATGGGGTTCGATCCCATGACCTATGAACAAGAACAAGGATTTGGGAAAGGACCAAACACCAACGTGCCATATTATTTCTTATTAATTGAAACCCACTTTATTATAAATAAAGTGTATTGTTTTAGTGTATGGGTGGAAGGGGGCTGGGGCTAATCCCCAACCCATGGTTTAATTGTTGTTGCATATAACCATAGGGGCACGGCCCATCCATAACCACTAGGCACCCTACGCATAAGCCCTCAGATCACGAGGGGTTTCCACAAGACCAGGGGGCCTATCTCTGCAAGGGCATGCACATTTTCTTTATTAGGCCGAGGTTACATCAAATGTGCCATAAAATCAGAAGCTAACGCGATTTAAGGGCCAACTCTTGGCCAAATTAAGATGCATACGACCATTAATAGGGGGGCGCGCACCAGTCTAGGGGGCTAAGCCCTTTGTTATTGCAGAAAGTGGGTTTTTAACTATACAGTATGGATTTTATTGATTTTTGTGCGTGTTAATGGAGGATTTGGCCCATTTTTGGGAGATATTGGGCTCTTTTTGATCCCTGATTTTCGGAGGAAGTTGGGGAAGGATAACCAACTTCAGATCTATAAAACCTAGGCCTGTTTGAGGCCATGGGGGGTAGTCATATCAGAGTTATGATGAAAAAAATCCGATCCAAGGCCATTTTTATGCAGGGAATTTGTTGAGGAGTAGATGCTTGCGGGCCGTTTTTGGGAGCTACACTTAGTCTTTTTCAGTGTCGTCAGTTGTGTTGGATTTCTGAGGTTGAACATAACATAGTGAGACTAGTATGAGATCCATTTGATGTACCTTTTCTATACTTTTTAAGCATTGAATAATTAATAAAGAAGCCTCCCCCACTGAGACAAAGGCCCAGAGACGTAGGCAATTTTGTGCCGAACTCCATTATCACTTCTCTTGTTATGGTTTGTTGTTCTTATTGCTTATGTTCAGTTTTGTATATGAGTTTATGGCTGTGATATAATTCTCTTATCTTCATCCTCTTTCATTAAGTTTCCTGAATGGTTAATAAACACATGCTTAATAACTCAACCATGGTCATTAAAAGATATTTTCAGATCATCCTTAGCTCTTCTTCCTTACACCCCTTTTTCTCCATTTTTATTTGGTCATAATATCGATGGGTCCCTTATAGGTCATTATCTCAATAAAGACCCTACTTGACATAACCTCTACCTAGTTAGGGTCAACTATCACTTCGTTGGTCAATTTTCCAAGATGTCCCCCTTAATGGTCACATTCCATAGCTTGCAACTATGGAGCCCCTCCCAATGGTGACATCATATCTTCCTTTGATCCTCTCTCCTCCAATGGTACCATTGGTATTTTTCACCTCTACGCTTTCATTGAACTTAGGTTGATGCATGTTGCCTCCTATGCTTGCATAAAATACCCCATTGATGTATGCCACCTCTCATTCTTGCACTAAATCTAGGATATCATGTGTTCTTTTTGTGCTTTTGATGACTCTATATTACTAGTTTCTAATATTGTTAAGAACCAAATATCAATATAGCATAGAAAAACCTCAGAATAAGTACTCAACGCCTTGAAAAAGAGAGAAACTTAGATAATAAGCCTCTTTGAGGGGGAAACCTCCTTATGCCCACATAAATGTACAATTACAAGATGATTCAAAATGAAAATGTCTCCTAAAACAACACAAGAGATTTGAAGTGGTCTGAGACGAGGGTTTAGGGTTCTTCAGCCGCACTGAGCCGCACTGCCACAATGCCTGCCCCGCTGGGGCTCATGTCTCACAGAGAAGGGGGGCCGAATGGTGCCTCCTACAGCTAGGCCACGGTGAATGGAAACTCTGCAGAAGGTACGAAATGACCGATCTTTGAGCCCCCACCAGATTTGCGCTCGAAACTTCTAGTGGAAGGAACCTTTAAGGATCAGGAGATGGACATTGATCCAGAGAATGCGACCATCCCAACTACTGCGTCAACTCTATGGATGCCAGGCAAATGTATCCCACAAGTGCCACAGGCCCCAAAATACATTATCGGCTCACCACGCATAGAAGAGCAAAAGCAATATATGAGAGACTATGCCTTGGTAGGAAAATTCCTAGGGCTCTGGCCTTCTGAGCACAATCTGGTCAAATGGATACAATAATGGTGGAAGCCAAAAGGAAACTATGAGCTACAACTGGGTTCCAAGCGGTTCTTCACAATCATACTCCACGACCTCGAGGATCGCAATCGCATCTTTGATGGGGGGCCGTACTTCTACAACTCGACAGGACTCTTCTTAAGATTCTGGACTGAGAAGTTCAGCCCTGAAAAGGAGAACTTTGCCCACGCACCTGTATGGATCAGACTGTACTCTCTCCCCCAGGAATTCTGGCTGGAGGAGGTCTTGGCCGGCATAGGTAACACCATAGGCATATATGTTAAGTCTTCCGAAGCCACCAAGCAGAGGCGCTACACCTCTTATGCGCGCATCTGTGTGTACCTGAACATAGCCAAGCCGCTCCCGGGATCCATCATACTGGACTATCATGACAAGGACTGGACCCAAACCATCGACTACGAACACATTCCGTTCCGATGTAGGAAATGCCATGAACATGGTCATCTTTTCAGAGAGTGCCCTCTCACTACTGCTCACAAAGAAGGGAACCTAGAAAGCGGCAAAGATAAGGACGACTTTGCTCAACTAGCAGGGAAAAGAACACAAGGAGGATGAAAGCAACCAACCCAAGTAAGTAAGGATCCCTCCACTAGTAATAAATTTGCAATTCTACAAGATCAACCAGAGAATCCCACAACCCTAATAAACCCCAATGAACCACATTTGGATAATCACCCTCAATCTATAAGCTAAGGGGATGAACGGCCGCCACAGGGTAAGGAGTCAGATCTCCCCCCCCTAGACATATCTCAGGACCCGCAAGACTTTCTGGAGACAGAGGATGGGGATGCAGAAATGGAGTTGGAAGAGAAAGAACTTGCTAGGGTGGATTTGGAGCACCTCGAGCACGCCTACAGGCATTAGAAACTTTACACTATACCCAGGGATCAATTACGGAAGGTGCACAAGGTATTTCTCAACTCCTCATCTAGATCCTTATCTCGATCTAGCAAAGGTCTGGGAATATAGGGCAGTCAGTCAAAAAATTCAAGTAAAACTCAAAAAGACGAAAAGAAAAGAGGAAGGAAATCTACCAATAAGATTATACAAGAAATAGGTCACTTCATGGTAGACTTCGGGCAAATCCACCTGATCTTAGACAGCTTCCCTCCTCTCCCCACCCCCCCATCATCATGAAGATTATCTCATGGAATATTAGAGGCCTCAATGGACGTAGCAAGCAAAAAATGCTACGAGATCTGATCTTTGCAGAAAAACCTCACATAGTACTATTGCAGGAAACAAAATGCACTTCCGAAGACATCGATAGGCTACTTCCCTACTGTTGGAAGCAAGGGGAAGCGGCTTCAACTGCAGCCACAGGCACAGCTGGAGGATTGACTATCCTCTAGAACACCAACTTAGTGCTGTTGGAAAATTTTCTCACCACCAAGTGGTCCATTACTGCAGATTACAGGCTTATTGGCTCTAACAAGCTGTGACACCTGACCAATGTCTACGGCCCGACCAGCCCAAGGGATAAGCAGGCCTTTCTCAGGAACCTAGATTACTTATCCAGTCTAACTCAGCATAACAGATGGATTGTTGGTGGAGATTTCAATATCATCCGCAACCTAGAGGAAAAAAAAGGGAGATCAAGACGCCTGGATCGGGACTCCAGTGACTTCAACA
Organism: Picea engelmannii; assembly: GCA_009831015.1. NCBI lineage: Eukaryota > Viridiplantae > Streptophyta > Pinopsida > Pinales > Pinaceae > Picea > Picea engelmannii. Next base: position 18,407 of record ML801096.1, read on the forward strand.
GCCTCATAGACAACCTCCACCTTATCGACGTGGAAGCCATCAATGGCAATCACACTTGGACAAATAGAAGAACTGGAGCACACCAAATCTCTTGCAAACTAGATCGATTCCTCATTTCTGACTCCCTTATGATGGAAGGAACGGCTCTGGAAGCTACTATCCTGAATTTCCCCAGCTCGGATCACTAGCCTATACAGCTCTGGTTGGATGTGCCAGCCACACCTGTAAAGAAACCCTTTAGGTTTGAACAGTTCTAGCTCGACCATCCCAATTTCCAAGCAAAAATCTATGACTAGTGGAGGGAGGCAGAGGTCTCTCATGGCTCCAAAATGTACAGATTTCAGCAAAAGTTAAAGAACCTCAAACAAATTCTCAAACTCTGGAATAAGAAAACCTTTGGCAATATCTTCAACTCCCAAAAGCAGTTGTCAGAACAAATGAGCGAGATTCAAAACCAGATTAGGATGCAGGGGCTAACGAACGAGCTAAAAGCTCAGGAAGCAAAAGTAAATCAACAAATAGAGGCCAGGAAAAGACAACAGGAGATTTTATGGAAACAAAAATCGTGCATCCAATGGCTCAAGGAAGGGGAACGCAACACCAAATTCTTTCACAGAACTGTCATCCACAGATGACATTCTAATAGAATCACGCACCTTACCTCCACAAACGGGGAGCCCATTCATTCCCATGAAGACATGGAGACGACTTTGATCGACTATTATAAAGATCTCCTCACGGAACCACTCCCGGATAGATACGAGGCCATCACTAAGGGTATGCAACATGTGCCCTCCCTCGTTACCCTGAAGCAAAACTCAGCCCTTCTCCGGCCCATTACAATTGAGGAAGTGGATCAAGCGCTTCAGGACACCCCCAAATGCAAGGCTCTTGGACCCGATGGCTTCACCAACGATTTTTTCCACCATTGTTGGCCAATGATCAGGGTAGAGGTTTGGGAAATTCTTGAAGACTCTAGAGCCACAGGACAAGTCCTTCAGGCTCTCAATGTGAATTTCCTCACCCTTGTCCCCAAAGAAGGGCAGGCTCACCATCCTAAGTAGTTCAGGCCCATAGCTCTCTGCAATGTCATCTACAAACTCCTAACAAAAGTGATTGCCCGAAGAATCAAGCCCATCTTACCAACAATCATATCCCCGGAGCAATCAGGCTATGTTGAAGGCAGAAAAATCCTGGACAGTGTCATCCTGGCCCATGAAGTGATCCACTCATTGCAGAAGACCAAAACACCAGGTATGCTCCTCAAACTAGACCTCTCGAAAGCCTTTGATAAGATAAGTTGGGAATACATGCGGGCAATGCTCCTAGCTTTTGGCTTTGATCAACTTTGGGTGACCTGGATTCTGAATCTAACCTCCTTGGAATTTTTCTCCATTCTCATAAACGGTGTTCCCTCTCGACCCTTCTCCCCCTCAAGAGGAATTAGACAGGGAGATCCTCTCTCCCCTTTCCTCTTCATCATTATGGCCGAAGGTCTTAGTCGATCCATCCATGCAGCTATTGCAAACAACCTACTGACAGGCCTCCCTTTGCATGGAATCTCCCCTCCTATCTCACATAGTCAATTTGTGGACGGCACACTTTTGATGGGCACCACAACTGTCCATGAAGCCAACTCTCTCCTCACAATCCTCCAAACCTTCTCTGATGCCTCAGGTCTGGACTGCAACAAAGATAAATCACAAATCTTCTTATTCAATACACCCCCTCCGATTCAGCACCATGTCTCTGATATCCTAGGATTCAACAAAAGCTCCCTTCCATCCAAATACCTTGGCATTCCCCTGATTGACAATGCCCTCAGGAACTCCTCTTGGGAACATCTACTATCCTCCTTTACCAAGAAGCTTTCTTCCTGGACATTCAGAGTTTTAAACCTTCTCAGTCGTCTTATTCTTCTCCGAGTTGTTATTCAAGCCCTTCCTGTCTACACCTTCTCGGCATTGGATGACCCAAAGTTCGTCCTCACGACCATTAAAAGCTTACAAAGAAACTTCATCTGGCAAGGCCTCAACTCAGGGAAGAAAATAGCGGAACTTCGGGGGCTCATTAGAGGACTGCAATTAGCCATTGAAAACAATTATCCTGAAAACTCTCAAGTTTCAGCAACGGATTGAAAAAGACTTGATTAGAAATCCCTCAGAACTCCTAATCCTTCAGTACTAGAATCCTCTTCCTTCTCATCACCCACTTCCCCCCTCTTCTCCTCCCCCCCTTCTCAGCAGCCCCTCCTTTTGGTCTCCCCCCCTAGTCGATTTCATCAAGCTCAATTTTGATGGAACTTCTAAAGGCAATCCAGGCATAGCGAGCTATGGAGTAGTCTTCTGCAACCATCATGGGCACATAATTCTCATAAGCGCAACCATCAAGTCCTCTAATGTAGCAGAACTTTGGGGGCTCATTAGAGGACTGCAATTAGCCATTGAAAACAATTTCACCAAGCTAATTGTCGAGGGAGATTCTCAAATCATCATCAATCTGCTCCATAGAATTTTAAATGGAGCGAACCTGGACAAAATTTCACCTAGTTGGAGGCTCTCACACGGGCTATAGATTATCAAAGATTTGCTGTAACCAAATCAGGTTGTTATACCTACTCATATCAGGAGGAAGGCGAATCAAGTTGCGGATGAACTGGCTAATATGGGGACCAATTGGAATGGACCGGAACTCCTTTGCAAAACGGCCCTGGAACCTAATCACCCTATTCTCCAACAATGTGTTCACAAAGCTAGAGCAGTGGACACACCCCCGGATGGGGTGCTAGTGCGGACCAACTGGCACGAGGAGGAGGAACGGATCGGCCAACGAGGCAAGGAGGCATGTGACGAGCTCGTTCCATCGCCCGCCACCCCGATCCTTCATTAACTCGCCTTTACGATGTTGCAGTGGCTTTAAATCTGCAACATATGTCTCCTTTACTAATTATTCCATGGCCTGGCTGTTTGTGTTCACCTCTCGGCTCCGCTTGTGACCCGACTGGCTCTCCCCTCCGCTGCCCTGGCCTGATTCAAACCGGACCTCCATGTTGATTGTATCCCCTGTACATCTCCAGGCACTCTACCTCTGCCTATTGCACTTGGTTTTCTTCGACATTCACTCGATGAAACTCATGCCGCGTCAAAGGGGGCGGCCGCGAAGAGGCTCTCCATGGAATCCTCACCGATCTTCTGTCTCATCCCCTGAGTCGCCTTCCACTTGCTCCTCCCCGCCCCTCCAGCCCGAGCCAATTCTTCCCACCTCCCCCACTCCGCCTGTATCCTAGTTTGATTGTTTAGCCATCATTTCTAGACCGTCGTGTTCCTCCTCGCGACACCTTCCAGTCCCCCTAATCTCCAGAACTGTCGAGTCTTCCCACGCACCAGTAGTTGGCTCCTCAAGGAAGCCCATGGGGGCGCCACCTCCTTTTTGCAAGCCTCGAAACAACGAGAACCAGTCTTCTGACTCTTTCTTTGACACGCAGTTGAGAGAAAGTCTTACTATTCTCTTTGGCCTGGTCTTCGAACTCCGTCAAGGGGTGGAGGACCTCCAATTCCGTCTGCAGACCATGGATGGAAAAGTTGTGGCCCTCCTTCAAATCCTATCCTCCCTCCCCGAGGCTTTTCCCCCAGACCCGACAGTTGTGGCTTCAGCAACAGAACCCCATGCAGAGACCAGTGAAGGAAACACCCAGATGCAGTGCTCCGCAGGGAATGAGATGGAGCAAGCCAAGCATGAGGACATGGGCGTGGAGGAGGCCACAGGACAACAAGCATTGCAAGACACCTCGCCAGATGCCGATAGAGATGAGAGAAACGTGGACGTTGGAATGCAGTGGAAAATTCAAGTGACACTTGTTGAAGAGGAACTGTGGTTCGAGGCCGTTCATGCCACCTGGCCAGGTTATTTGCCAAATGTTTAAGCCCATAGGGGTCCTTCAAGTTCTAATAGTTTTTATTTTTCTAGCTATTGTCCAGTCAGTTTGAGGCTGATATATAGACTGTTAAACTACCTATGCTTGACTCACCCGGCTGGCTGGGCTGGTTTCCCCTCTATTGGGGCAGTCCAGTAACTACAATACAGCTAATTTTTGTATTTTGTACCTCTAACTTGGTTTTTTGAAGGCCTTTTATATATAAAACTTCTTACTTACAAAAAAAAAAAAATGAAAATGTCTCCTTGGTATATATGGGAGACTAGGAGGTATAATTACAACTAATGGACTAAAGCCAACATAAATAAAATAACATTACTAATATAATATGCCCTAATTAAGGGGTAATGAGCCACTATTTAGGGCTTAACATGCCCCTCCCCTTGAGACAAGTGGTTTCCGCAATGCTTGAGTAACTCTGGATGCTTCTATATAAAAGACTCATCTTCCCAAGTGGAATCTTCATCCGATAGTTTCCTCCATTTAATGAGATACTCTGAAATCTATCTATTCCTCAGCGGGTGAATTCTTGTGTCAGTGATGGCTTTAGGATCCAATATGATTTTTCCTTCCTTGTCAAGTTCTGGCAATATAGTTTGAACTGGGATCTTGTCACCTATAACCTTCTTTAAGCATGAAACATGGAAAATTGGGTGTACTCGTGAAGATGCAGGCAACTCCAATTTGTATGCCAT
>ML801096.1:39671-63853 GCA_009831015.1 Picea engelmannii
ATCTTGGACTTGAACATTTAAGTGGGGTAAAAGGAGGTTGCCCCCTCGAAGAGGCTTATTATCTGAAATTATCTCTTTTTCAAGGCGTTGAGTACTTTTCCTGAGGTTTTTCTATGTTATATTGATGTTTGGTTCTTAACATTAACCTACATAAGTGCATTAAAAAATTCTAAAATTACTACATTAGCCTTTACAGCCTTACAAAATGCCTCTTTATAGGATTTACAATAGGAAAAAAACTAAATATTGGTGCACAAAAAGGGTTACAGATCCATACATATCATTGGCTACAAATCTCGCAAATCCTGGGACTTTGTTACAGTTCACTCCAAGTCGGATTACCAGTCAGCCTTCATTCGTTCTCTAGTTTGTCATCTCATGCCTACAATTCGACCTCTTCTCGGTTGAATTTTCATCGATATCTTTGACTTCTACTTTTCCCGATCGAATCCCTCGACCTTCGACTTGTTGTTGATCAATCTCGACATTGACTTTTGTCGATCCACCTCGACCTTCGACCGTCAACTGATTCACCTCAACTAGACTTTCACTATCAAGAATATAACAACCCAAAATTCTCCCACTTCTTGTGTTCTTTGTTGAAACAAGAGATTCTTGAAACTTCATTGACAGAACCAAGGTAACAATGCCCATTTCCTCTATGCACCAAGAGAATTTCACAACACTCACAGACTTGGTCAACAAGTCTGCTATGTTTTCCAACGTGTCTAATTTCTCTAGTATCACCTTGTTACTTTCCACCATATCTCTCACAAAATAGTATTGTACATCAATGTGCTTAGTCTTTCAATGATAAACATGGTTCTTTGCAAAAAATATTGTGCTTTGACTATCACAACTCACCTTCATATCTCTCTGCTCAAACCTGATTCTTGAACACAACCTTTGAAGCCATATTTCTTATTTTCTTCCATGAGTGGCAGCCATGTATTCATCTTCTGTAGTTGACAACGCTTTGACCAACTGTCGCTTACTCGTCTAGATTATTTCTCCACCAAACATCTTGAAGACATATCCATTGGTCGACTTCCGTCGATCTGTATCTCCAGCCTAGTCGGTGTCGAAAAAACCATGTGAATTTAATTTACCATGGTCACCTGAAGGTCTTCCATGGTAGCATATAGCATAGTACTTTGTGCCACCCAAATACCTTAATACTCTCTTGAGAGTTTTCCAGTGCTCCTTTATTGGTGTCGACATGTACCTTCTCAACACTCCCACTGCATGGGAAATGTCTAGTCGAGTGAAAACCATCGAATACATTAGAATACCAACAACACTTGCATAAGGAACATGTAATATGTCCTCTATTTATTATTTTGTCTTTGGACATTGTTCATCAGTAAGCCTTTCTCCCACAGGAATTGGCACCTTAACCGGTTTTCAATCTTGCATGTTGAACCATTTCAGAATTGTTCCGGTTACTTCATCTGATTCAACCAGAGCTTTCTAGCATCCCAATCTCTCTTAATATCCATTCCCAGAATGAATTTAGTTGCACCGAGATCCTTCATGTCAAACTTGGAGGATAACTTCTTCTTTACCTCCTTTACTATGTCCATGTTGTTTCCAATTAGCAACATGTCATCAACATACAAAGCTACATATATGAAACATCCACCTTCTTCCTTGGAATATATGCAATGATCAACTTTTCTTCTCACAAGTCCCAAACTAAGTATGTTTGTGTCAAACTTCTTGTGCCACATCCTTGGAAATTGTTTTAGTCCATAAAGGGATATTTTGAATTTGCAAACCAACTCTTGCTTTCTTTGTACTACAAATCCTTCGGGTCGATTCATGTAGATTTCTTCTTACAGGTCCCCATGTAGGAACATTGTCTTCACATCCATATTTTCTATCTTTGGATCGAATGTTGTAGCCATAGACACTATTACTCTAGTGGAAGTTTGTTTTTGCAATAGGGGAAAAAATATCACCGAAGTCGACTCCCTCGACTTGGGAATAACCTTTCACTACCAGTTGAGCTTTGAACTTCAAATTGTATTGTGAAATTCATCTTATTATTGAACACCCACTTGCTATAAATGATATTTCTTCCAATAGGTAACTTGAATAAATCCCATGTCGCATTCTTATACAAGGATTCCATCTCTTCAACCATGGCGTCCTTCTAGAGTTTAGCCTATGTCGAGTTGACTACCTCACTGAATGACTTGGGCTCATCATTGATGATAGTTAGCACAAATGTGGAATGGAATTAGGGTGGACTATAGCTCTCAAATGGTCTTCTTATTATTTCTAACCTCCTTACCACAGGAGTCAGTTGTTCCACCTCTTCCTAATATTCAATCAACTCATCTAAATCATCATCTTCATTCATCAATTCAAACCACACTATCTCAAGATTATTCTCAGTCTGAACAAATTCTTTAGGATCAAACTTACCTCTAACTTCTCTGAAGACCACATCTCAAATTTATATTTTTCTCCTTGATTAAGGATCCCAAATCTTATATCCTTTCATTCCTTCTTTATATGCAATGAAAAAACATTTGATTGCCTTCTTGTCTAGTGTACTCCTCTTTTCCTTGGGAGCATGCACAAATGCATCAAAGCCAAATACTTTGAGATGTGCCCCCAAAGGATTCTTACCAGACCATACCTCATGTGGATTCATGTCGACTAGCATCGATGAAGGAGACATATTCACCAGATATCTTACAGTGTCAACTGCCTCCACCCAAAATTCTTGTATGATCCAACACTACTAAGCATGCTCCTTGCCTTATTCATCAACATTCTGTTCATTCTCTCAACAACTCCATTTTGTTGTGAGTTATGTGGTGTGGTATTTTGGATTTCTATTCCACACTGCTTACAGAACTGATCAAATTCATTTTCATAGAATTTACCACCATTGTCAGTTCTTATCACTTTAATCCTCTTCTCTGTCTGGTTTTCTACAAGAGATTTAAACTCCTTAAATCTATCTCAAACCTTTGATTTCTTCCTTAGGAAATATATCCATGTCTTCCTAGAAAAATAATTTATGAAGGAAACATAATACATGGATCCACCAAGTGAAGGCACTGTATCTGAACCAAACACATCACTATGAACCAATGCTAGAGTCCCATTTTCCCTTGTTGCTTTAGATGGGAACCACACTTGACTTTTTTTTCCATATATGAAATGTTCACAAAAGTAGAATTCTAACCCACATTCAGAAAAACCTTCAACCATACATTTTCTTTTCATAGCTCGAATTCCTTTTTCTCCAATGTGTCCCATCCTCTCGTTCCATAACTTGGTCGGGTTGATTTCATCATGTCTTTTTGAGTCGATTTGAACCGAATTAGCTCGAGTCGAGTCGAGTTGTGTCAACATTGAGTCAATTCTAGTCGCAGTCGAGTCAATTTCAGGAGCAACAATGTTGTTTCATCCAGTCAAGTCGACTTTCCCTAACAACTTTTACAGGGTACCAATACAAACTCCTTTCATTAATATCATCACACGTATGACCATCTTGCATGAATCCTTCTAAAATAGAGTATGCACACCTAGATCACTCATCTTGCTGATAGATATCATGTTTATTACCAAACCTAGAATGTGTAGCACACCTGGAAGGGTTCTTTTTCTCCCATCCTACAGTTTCAGTCACACTCTTCCCCATCCAACAATTTTGGTTGTCGAGTCATCACCTAAGAACACATCACCCCCATCATATATTTCATATTCACAACACCATTCTTTGTGTGGTGTCATATGATAGGATGCTCCTAAGTCAATCAACCAAACATCTTGATTCGACCGTGTATTAGTCGACAACAAGTACACATCACCTCCCTTATATGAGGTCATCTTTCTCTCAGTCGACTGCTTCTCGTCAGATCCAACACTAAATTTTGTTTCCTTTGACCTACAATCCTTTTTACAATGCCCAACTTTACAACATTTCTAGCATCTTCATGTCGACTGAATCGAGGATTTAGATCTAACCTTTGACTTGAACTTTCTACCAGAGAATCTTCCTTTATCTCTATCTGTCGGTCGACCTCTCACTACTAAATCATCTTTGGTCAATCCTTCCATGTTCTTCCTTCTCATTTATTCTGAAAATAGAGAAGAAACCACGTCTTCTAGTGCTAGTGTTGTTGTATTACTCCAAATAACCATGACTAAGCTATCCCAAGAGTCTAGAAAATAACATAATAGGCTGATATACCTCTCCTCATAAATGATCTTAATATCCACAGATGATAATTGGATTAACATGGTATTAAATGCATTTAAATGCTCACTCATTGAACTCCCATCACTCATCCTCAGAAGATATAGTTTCTTTCTAAGAAAAAACTTATTTACCAGATATTTCGACCAGTATAAGCTTCCCATCTTGTCCCACAGTTTCTTGGATGAATATTCACTGGAGACATTCAACAACATCGAATCCAAAAGACAAAGTTTAATCATACTTCTTTCTCTTCTTTTGAGTTTCTCCCATTCTTCTATCGACATACCTGTCGAATGGGTACCTGGATAGACCACTATCCATTGTTCTCGACCTACAAGAAGATATTGCATTTTAATCTTCCAAAGTTCAAAATTATGGCCATTGAATTTTTCTATCTCTATTCTGGAACTTCTCACCATTATTTACCACGATATTTAACACAATTTATGACTTACAACTCTTACTGTACCTAGGGTTTATTTTTCATATTTAAGATTGGAAAATTAAGATCTGATATACTTGCCAAAGCATAACACCACTTTGATAACTCATTTGTTAGGGTAGACCTAAGCTTTGATACCACATGTCAGGAAATGAGAGACACTTCCACACTAATCGTATTGAACTTATTTTTTCTTTAAATTTTAGGAAAACATGTTCCCCCACTTCAAAAACTCTAAAAACTTCGTTCTTTCCTGCATAATGTGTCTACCTATCCCGTGAAGCCTTTAAATTCTACCCGATCCTTATCATTTTATATTCCCTTTCCTTTAACAAATTTGGCCCAATAATGGATCTTTTTGTTGGGTTATCCTAACTCACAGGTGTGTTACACTTCCTGCCATACAAAGCCTCAAATGGACTCATTTTTAGTGAGGCTTGATACACATTATTATATGAAAATTCCACTAAGTGGATATAGTCTTCCCATTTTTATGGTTGATCCATCACATACATTCTGAGCATGTCTTCAATTATCATGTTGGTCCTCTATGTTTTTCCATCTAACTCTAGGTGATACACCGTACTAAGATTCAGATTTGTTCCAAATCCTTTGAGCAAACCTTTCCAAAATTTGGATGTAAACTTGGAATCTTTGTCTGAAACTATTTCCTTAGGCTCTCCATGTAGCCTGGGAACTTCCTTCATGTAAAAGTAGGCAATGTTTGTTGCCTTCTATGTTGTCTTCACATAGAATAGTGCTCCCTATTTTAGTCTCTTCAGAGACTGCTTTAGCTCTTTGGGTTGAGCTAGCTCCTGTTGTTCGGTATGGGTCTGTGAATTTTATGAGTAGAACGTTCCTTCCCCCAAAAAGGTCGGAAAGAACCTTGGTTGAAAGGTTTGATTTAGATTTAATGTATCTACCTTTTGGGTCTCTAGGTATGTTCATGAAAGAAAACAAAAACAAAAATAAAAACTACCATTGGATCTAGGGGAACCTGCTATAACAGATGTGCAGGTTCTTACCTCTCATCTTAAAGTTCCCCTGCCACCAAATTAATGCTAAGGTTTAGAAATTATCTAATTCCTAACTATTACCTACCTTGAGACAACTCCTCGGCAATGATGCCAAAAATGATGGGTGTTCTATATGCACTGAAAAACACTAAAAACCCTTAATTAAATTGTCAACCCAATGTAAGTAAACTTAGATTTGTAACACTATATGTGCCAAGGCAGAAAGGCTAGAGGTAGTATAGTCTAACTAAGGAAATGGGATATTGAAGGGCTAATCTACTCAAGCAGAGACTACTAATGATCAAACCCTACTAAGAAACTTAAACTATGTACCCTAAGTAACCTTTGAACAAAGGATCGATGGATAGTTCTAAGAAAGAAAATTAAAACCCTACTTAAAGCAAATTAACTTAATCATGACAATGAGGAAAAGCAAACTATCTACCTAATAAGCAATAACAACAACAAACTACTTTAATTAACCTACTCAAATTCAATAAGCAACTATCCTATTAAAGCAAGTAAATAGACAAGCAACTACCCTATCAAAGAAAAATAGACAAGCAAACAACTACCCTATTAAAGAAAGTAACAAGCAAGCAAAGGACTAACTAACCTATGATAACTTCTACAACAAGTAAACTAATAAAACATTACTCAATAAACAACTAATCAAACTAATAAGCAAGTGAACTCTATTCTTAAATTAAACTTCATAACTACTTCTAATTTACGAAAGGAAGTCTTAATCTACTAAATTCAAAGCACCAACAACTACTCTTTATTCTATGATAAGCAAACTATTCTTTAATCTACCAAAGCAAGAAAACTATTCTCTAATCTACAAAAGAAAGGAAACTATCCTCTAATCTATGAAAGCAAGAAAACTACTATTCTATTTAATTCAATTGCATTCTATGCTAATGTAAGAAAATTCATACTACTTAGAGATTCATAACTGAAAACTAAGCTCAATAATCAAACTTCAAATTAAAATTGCAACCTAGATCTAGAATGGAAATTGCATAAATTAAATTAAACTAATCATATTTTAACAATTTAAATTGCAAAGGGAAATACTCATAAAACATAAATCAAATCCTATTTCTATTTCAACATATAACAAGATAAGCAAGCTAAGAACTAATTGAGCAAACTAGATAATCAAATTGAAAACTAAATTCAAAGCTAACAACAAATCATCCATCGAAACCTTGCCAAATAAACCATTAACTAATTACTCTATTTTAATTCTGTTACAAACTCTATTTCAGCATTCATAAATTCTAACTATCATCTAATCACACAAGGGTTAGTGGCTTAATATTAAGTTGTTTCCTATTTAGTTAGAAAGACATGGCATATTAACTATTCTTCATAAGCAACCTGCAACAAGAAACTGAAACAATTAAACTATAAACAATAATTACACAGTAAGTAAGAAAGATAAAAACACATGTACAGGAAATAAAAGAAATGATAATTACATAAATCAAATACACAAACTAGCTAACTAAATATTCACCCAGACTGCTGGTGGGATCCCTAGCAAATTGTGGCTACTCCTCAAAGATGAATCATGATCTCAAGCAACATGATTTCAACATTAAAATTAAAAAATGCAGGTTTACACAATTTTAGCAAAATATGTCTGAAAATGGAAAAGCAGAGCTAGACTATCCTTTTGCTCTCTAACACTCTTTGTCTGACCACTGAGGTGGTATTTATAGATTTACAATCTGAGAGGTCGACCACTGGAAGGGTCGACCTCCTCTAAAAACAACAAATCACATTCAATGCGTCTTAACCACCGGTGGGTTCTAGAAACAAGGCAAGCCAATAAACACCCAACATAACAACCCAATTTGAGTTGTTAGAAGCTCAGTAGCTTGAGGCCATGAGCACGAAGAAAACCCATGTCTCTGATTCGCCCATCATTGGCCGCTGATATGATAACTGCCAAATCGCCCATGGTTTTAGTGCAAGACAGAGTGTCAGATGGAGTATCAGACTGAGTGTTGGATGGAGTACCAGACAAAGTGTCGGATGTAAAAATGAGCTACAATTTTTCACCGTGACATACAAAATGCGAATTAGTTTCCTAAAATCATTTAAACATGTTGCATTATACTCAAAACCATCATAAAACATGAATTGTGCATACCTGGTATGAATCACGGCGATTTAACACAAAAAATATTCAAAACTCTTCTAAACAGGAAAATACATATACACATTTGGTCAAAAAGGATCCAATCAACATCATTATATTAACCATATTGCAGGCCCAACATTGATGATGAAATTGAGCCCAATGATTCGCTTCTATATGAATCATTATTTCTCATTATCACGTTGTATCTGTGGTATGGAGACATTCTCTTGTATCTCTAAACCCAATGCTTTTGGCATGAACTCACTCATGAAGAACATCGTCGTATACGTCACCATTCGACACACTATATTATCATAGGTGACACTTTGTATCATTGTGGTATTGATACCATTTTGTGGTACTTATAAACACTTGATGAACTCGAACGTGTCTTGAATGATTGTCACTCTGAAGCATGTGACAGAAATTTTTCTGGGATGGCTACATCCCAGGAAATATTGCGTGTCAGGTATTTTTTTCCATCGATCTTTAAATATTGTATAGAAGCCATCAAAAAATTCCCTCCTTGTCAAATTTTTCATAAGAAGACATGTTCTCCTCCTACTGCTTCATCCAATAGTTGTTGTTGGCCCTTTTTCAAAATGGGGCATAGATTTCATGGAATGTAATCCTACCTTAGCCAGGCATTGCAGTCGATTATTTCACAAAATGGATTGAGGTCATGCCTACATTTTTTAATGATGGTAGAACTACTACATTATTCATGTTCAATATGATTATCGCTAAATTCATAGTCCCACAAACCATTGTTACTGATCATGGATCACATTTTCAAAACCAAATGATGGTTTAGTTAACCATGAAATTGGGTTTTCATCATGAAAACTTGTCCCCATACTATCCACAAGCTAATGGACAAGTAGAGGTCATTAACTAGGTCTTGAAAACTATGCTCCAATTCATAGTGGGGGACAACAAAACAAATTGGCATATACAACTTTTCTCATCCCTCTAGGCTTATACGATTACCATGAAAAATGCCACTGGATTTACCCAATTTCATTTGGTTTATGGTGGTGTCAACCACCCCATTCTCTCCCATCAATGAGGGGCTGACTCGATCTCCCAGTCTAGGATCATTTGATTCTACTGAGTCAGAGAGACTCCTTAGATTCCTCCCTGGAACTTGAATCTTCTATCACAGGTCCATCTTTCTTTGGCGCAGGTTATGTAGCACACGTGGACCCTCTCCTTAGAGTTTTTCAAATCTCGATGCCAACGTTGTTATCTCCCTGTTCTAGGCTTCCTCCTTGATGTGACCACAAACTATGACCATGGGCCAGCTCCCTTCACGACCCCATGCTTCGAGACTTTCGCGAGCGAATTTCTCCTCTCTCCTGATTACCAAATCGACGAATACTTTGGGACCAATCTATGGTCCACATTCCCCTCGCGATCAATGGTTGTGATCACTTCGTGAACTCGAACTTCGCGAGTCCTCCTCTCAGGTATTCCATCCTAGACTTTCTCAAACTGCATGGATCTCCTACCATGTACCCTCTGGATCCAACGGTCCAGAATGAAATCTCTCTTCGTGACTTCACAAAGACCTTTGTTTTCTCTCGAAAAACCTTACGAAGTTCCTCCTCCCAAACCTCTCTATCTTCTGCCACCTATCCTCTCCTCGATGATGGATGATATTTCCATTTTCAGGACTTCGGCTAGTCCCTGGTAGTCTCTTGCTTTGCTTCATGATCTTGTAAGATGGACTTACAACACCTTAGGCATACACTTTGTGCTCGACTAAGCTTCTCGACGGCTTCTCCCTTAGCCTTATGGAAAGGTTTAAGGAATCTCCTTTCCTTTTTCGACGCACTTCTTGCAAATCCTTCCTTCACCATAATGTTTAGCAATTTTGGGGTTCTCCAATACCTCCAACCATGTTTCTTCTATGTATACTCACACTATCTCAATGCCCTTTTGGAAGAGTATTTCAGAGTGTTCAGTAACTTTGAACTGTTCTTTCTCCCACACAGTCTGTCTTTCCAAGGAACTTAACCACCTTGAAATTTCTCCCTGACTCTGTAAATTAATTTGGTGTGCCCTCCTAACAACTTATCTTATGACTCCACTGAGTTCAGACATGCACTCCTTGCGTCAACTCACATAGTTTCCTCTCTTTGTCACGCACTCCTTGCACTTAGCCTAGAGAATCAGACTTAACTCAACACACTCTCGGATAGGAAAATATATCTCTATCCCTGTAAACGATTTCTAACATTCATATACAATTCATAAACATGCAAATGGTATTCATAACACAACATCGATTACACAGAAATGTAGAACAGGAAAAATTGTCATTTTCTATTAATGGTGGGATGCCAAATTACATGGTGGAGTCTGAGCTACAACTAAGTCTCGACCCTATGTATCTTCTATGCATTTTCCTACGACCCAACTCATCTAACCCAACACAACCTAACCTCTGATTTGCTTACAATACAAATATTTATACAAGAGGGGCTCTATGATATTCCCTCGCAAGCTTAAACTAGTGGTGTCAAATCACCATTCAAAATGCCCGTCGAAAGGGAAATTTACAATGATGTAAATCTACTCCAAATCGGATGCAAATCCATTCTGCTGTCAACCACATAATGGCGACCTTATTTCCAACTTGTGTGAAAGCAAAATTTCTCTCTTCCATATTGTCATCAATAAATGCCTAGATCTCACCTTGGATTCTCGAGGGAAAAAAAAATGAGAGGAAGATGCCTCTCCTTCATTAAATGTGCACCATGCATGAAATCTGACTGTCGCATGCTGAGGTGGAGCGATTCTCCCAAATCATACTCTACGGCTACAAAAATCATGAGCTCCTACTCATGATCTTTCCAACGTGGTTGAAATCCTCCTAGATCCCAAAATTTCTCTTAGAGTTGCCTCTCGGCTCCTCTACTTTGTTTCTCCTATTCCCGCATCATCCTCGCTTCTCGTGTAGGTTTCCTGTTGCCCAGCTTCCTCATGCTAACCAATTCCTCCACTGAATCCAACATCATCTTCCTTATCTCCTCAACTGCTTCATCCATCTTCTCTATCGATTGGCTCTTCTGCTACAGACTATCTTGTCTCATTCCTCCCTTGTCAATGGGTAAATCACACTGACTTCCCAAGACATCTTATTCATCTCTGGTGGCCTTGACTTGCCACTATGTTGCATTCTCCACCTCTGCAATATCAGTACTGAACTATCGTTCAGCTACTTCCTATGACAGATTGACCCCTACCATTCCCTCGACTGCTTCTGTTCTAGTTTCCACCAACTGCAGCTCATGTTGGTGTATCTTCTCTAGCATGGCTATCTCTCAGCAGCCACCTTCTGGTTCTGGATTTCTCAACCAATCCTCCAGTGCCTTGAACTCCAATTCCCACTGAGTGAGCAACTCAATTGGGCATTCCCTTTTTGTTGGGACATACATCATTATCTGTTCTTCTTCCTCCATGATAGTCTTAGCCTGTTGTCTCCCTGTCACATCTACAACATCCATGCTAGCCTCTCCTCAGTTGCTTGGTAGGAATATCTTGAATCCTCCAATGATCATAATGCTCCCCTGATCCTTCTCCTCAATGGTGGAAATTTGCAACTTCTCATCATCTTCATTCACACAACTCGCAGCTCCACGTGAATATCCATCTGAGTGAGGTCTTCCTTCTGCCTCCTCTTTGTCTATCAACATCCCCTAACGTGAACTCCCAACTAAGCTCATCTATTCATCCTTTCCCACCTGTAAATATGGGATGTCCCCTCTGCCCACCTGGCAATTTATGAGATCCATTGATCCCTTCTCATTGCCCACCTGGAAATATATGAGACTCGTGCCAGATCTCTTTCCATTATGACTTAGGTTTTCATCATGCCCCAGCCACCTCTTCAACTTCTATTGTTTCCTTCTAGTCAACAACTTCTGAAAAGGCCATCTGGCTATCCTCTTCAAAGGCCATTCATACCTCCATCATACCTTTGACTCATGCTGCATCTTGAATGCAAGATTCTCCATATGTGCTCAGATTTCATTGAGCTCCTTGTCCATCTTTGCCTTGCTATTCTATAGGTAGACTCTCCCTCTACCATGCTCATGACTTCCAATGGTCATCTTGCTTCATCTACAACCCACCTAGATACTCATCATTTGTTTCACACCTTGCAATAGCTCCAACAGAGTACTACACTCTATCTCCCCGGCATATAGAAATCAATTCTGCATCAGGGCTTCTGTCTCCTTCTCTCTCCCTAAGAGAAATCAAGCTCTGATACCACTCTGGTGGTATCAGACTATATCCTTTGTCTCCTCCTTCACCTACTATCTATGGGTGAAATCAAGATCTTATATCTCCTTCACCTATGATCTGTAGACAAAACAAGATCTGATACCACTCTTGTGGTATTAGACTATCTCCTTTTTCTCCTCCTTCACCTGTTATCTATGGGTGAAATCAAGCTCTTATATCTCCTTTTCCTACTATCTGTAGACAAAAAATCTCTGATTCCACTCTGGTGTCAACCACCCCCTTCTCTCTCGTCAATAAGGGGTTGACTCAACCTCCCGGTCTAGGATCGTTCGATTTTGCTGAGTCAGAGCGACTCCTTAGATTCCTCCCTGGAACCTGAATCTTCTATCACATGTCCTTCTTCTCTGGCATAGGTTATGTAGCGCCCGCGGACCCTCTCCTTGGATTTTTTCAACTCTCGACACCAACGTCGCTAGCTCCTCGTGCTAGGATTCCTCCTTGATGTGACCATGGACTATGACTGTGGGCAAGCTCCCTTCGTGACACTACTCTTCAGTAATTTCATGAGCATATTGCTCCTCTTTCCCAATTCCTAAATCAATGAATACTTTGGGACCAATCTATGTTCCACGTTCCCCTCACGATCAACGACTATGATCACTTCACGAACTCAGACTTCGCGAGTCCTCCTCTCGGTTATTCCCTCTTATACTTTTCCAAACTGCGTGGCTCTCCTGCCATGTACCCTTTGGATATAATGGTCTAGAATGAAATCACTCTTTGTGAATTCGCGAAGTCCTTTGTTTTCTCCCAAAAAACCTTACGAAGTTCCTCCTCTCAAACCTCTCAATCTTCTGCCACCTGTCCTCTCCTTGATGATGGATGATCTCTCCATTTTTTTGGACTTCGGCCAGTTCTGAACTCTTTTGCACACTTAGCGCAAACTCTCTTTTTGAAACTTAGGCTGTTATCGAAACTCCTTTTGCACTCCTTGCAGAATTATGCGCATGCTTCTTTCTATGACTTTTCTCAGCTTGAAAACCTCTAAGGTTCCTAGTTCTCTTTCTTCCTTCAGTGGACTTCTTTTTTCCCCCTATTTGTCTCTCACTTTGCTTCCTGAGCTTGTAAGATGGACTTACAACACCTTAGGCGTACTCCTTGCGCTCAACTAATATTCTCGATGGATTCTCCCTTAGCCTTATGGAAAGGTTTAAGGAATCTCCTTTCCTTTGTCAACACACTTCTTGCAAAGCCTTCCTTCACCGGAATGTTCAACAATTCTGGGGTTCTCCAACACCTCCAATCATTTTTCTTCTATGTATGCTCGCACTAGCTCGATGCCCTCCCAGAAAAGTATTTCAGACTATTCAGTAACTTTGAACGGTGCTTTCTCCCACACAATATGTCTTTCCAAGAAACTTAACCGCCTTGAAATTTCTCCCTACATCTGTAAATTAATATGGTGTGCCCTCCTGGCAGCTTCTCTTCTGAATCCATTGATTTCAGACACGCACTCCTTGCGTCGGCTCACAAAGTTTCCTCTCTCTGTCATGCACTCCTTGCACTTAGCCTAGAGAACTAGACTTAACTCAACACACTCTCAGATAGGAAACTATATCTCTATCCCTGCAGACGATTTCTAAAATTCATCTACAATTCACAAACATGCAAATGACATTCATAACACAACATCCATTACACAAAAATGTAGAACAGGAAAACCTATCATTCTCTATTAATGGTGGGATGCCAAATTACATGGTGGGGTCCGAGCTACAACTGAGTCTCGACCCTCTGTATCTTCTATGCATTTGGCTATGACCCAACTCATCTAACCAAACACAACCTAACCTGTTCTTTTCTTACAATACAAAGATTTATACAAGAGGGGCTCTATGAACTTCCCTCGCAAGCTTAAACTAGTGGTGTCAAATCACCATTCAAAATGCCTATCGAAAGCACAATTTACAATGATGGAAATCTGCTCCAAATCAGATGTAGATCCATTCTCCCATCCACCACTTAATGGAAACCTTATTTCCAACTGGTGTGAAAGCACAATTTCGCCCTTCCATCTTGTCTTCAATAAATGCCTGGATCTTTCCTTGGATTCTTGAGGAAAAAAAAATGAGAGGACGATGCCTCTCCTTCCTTAAATGTGCACTATGCATGAAATCTGACTGGTGCATGCTGAGGTGGAGCGATGCTCCTGCATCATATGGTCTGGAGTTGATCTTACATATTGAATGTGAAATTGTTGGATTACTGAGAGGGGGTGTGAATCAGTAATAGAGAAATTTAATCCTTTTTAACCATATAATCCAAGTGTTATATCAATTTAAAATTATCATCCAATAAATGCAGAGTAAATAAGCAATGAACAAATGAACAATCATACACATACACAATACACCAGTGTTTTACATGGAAACCCAAAGAGGGAGAAAACCACGGAATGTTTTTTCTTATATGTCTTGAAGAGTTAAATTCATTGGAAGCACCAACTTCCTTTTTTTTCCAACTGCAACTGGAAGGAGGATCCAACCCCCTTGTTTCTCAGGCTACAACCTAATGGAGGCTCCAACTCCCCTATTCTCTGGCTACAACCAGAAGGAGTCTACAACCCCCTATGTTCTCTGACTACAATCGGAAGGTGGCTACAACCACCTGTCCTTGCCTCATCCAACTGCCCTAAAGTATAAGTAGAATGATGGAACCACTATCACACTATCACTCTGAGATATACCGTTGTAAACCTGTACTAATAAACCTAAACCATGCATCAACATGTACCTCAAATTGTAATCAAACTATACCATAAACAAGTGCATCAACCATGCACCAACCTGTACCAAACAAACTGTAATCAACCTGTACCATAAACAAGTGCATCCAACCATGTAATAAGTATGTACCAATCATGTTTCAACTACTCATAAACTATGACTCATCAATATGTACCAACATCATCAACTATACAGATCATGTATGTGCCAACTCATCAAACACGTGTCTCAACCATGTACCCAACATGTACCTTAACCAAAATCCCTCATCAATTTCATCATCCAAATATGATTTGTAACTCTGTAACAGACCTGGTGTATATAATCACATACCTACAAACCTTCCTTAACTTTCACAACAAGAGACTAGCTGATGCAGGGGCATTGTAAGCAGCCAACAAAGTGAGCGCAAAGGCAAAGACAGCTGGATATGCACCAGCACACATTTTGACAATGTTTTAAATTTAAATGAAGAGACATTAATGTAATATTAGGAGACATATTTACATTTATGTTTTGGATATTGTGAACAGATCTTGAGCATTTCTCACATCTGTCAGATAAAGAGGCATTTATTGTAGTTTATGAAAAGTTGTTGTAGCTTTTATTTCAGATTAGATAGCTTGTAGTGTAGGAGGGAAAAATGGATAGAAATACACCCTCTCTTGTATCATTATAAGTGTGGAGTAAGTTGTAGAGTTGTAGAGAGTAAGAACACAGAGAAGAACCCATGTACAACAATACTTGAGTTAATATAATAAATCTTTGACTCACGTTCATGGTGTTATTATTCTTACTGTTTGCATCTATTGAATGGTATGTATACAATTGATTATATTCTTTGTTTATGCATTTTTCTCAATGTTGTGTTGTGTGTATGATTTCATTTTAAAGGTATGAAGTCTGAGAGAAGGGAAGAATGAGTTTCAATTGTTCCTCTTTTTGAGAATTCCTGCAAGGAGTGCAGTGAATGTTCGCAAGGTGTGCGTTGACAAAGTTCTGAGTTTTATCTCAGAAAGCTCAGGAGGAATACCGTTGTACTCATATCAATAGAAGTGCAATATTTTCCTAGAGTTGTGCAAGGTGTGCACAAGCTAGTTAAGGCATTGAATTTTATCCACCAAGGAGGAGGATTGAAGGACTGTTGTTGCAAGAAGTGCACAGAGTCGGAGGGCCAAACAACTAGAGGTTATTTGCAAATTCTACATGGAGTACGTGCAGGAAACTTTTGGGAGATTATTGAGTTGCAAGTGAAAGCTCAGGAGGGATAAAACTGTTGAATTGTTCAAAGGGAGACGAAGCTCGAGGTCACCCATAAGAGGGAAGGTTCAGAAGGGTTGACAATAGAGTGTTTGGCAATTTTGAAACATGAAGGATGGTGGAAACGCTTCCAGGGGAAGTGTCGATCTACTATGGGTCGTTGGATCTAGTTAACTAGCAAGGGAGATAAGATGAGAGTTGTTAGGTGTTAGAAGCTCAAGAGGGATAGTGGTCATTGGATCCAGATCAATGAGGATCGCTGATCTCGTGCACAAATTTTGTGTTTCAGAATTCAGGAAGTGGAGGAGGTTGTGACTCAGAGTCAAGAGTCGTGAAGTCCCGATTCATGAAGTCTTGATAGAACCAGGACCTTCATATCATAGGGGAGATCAGAGTCGTTGATCTGTGGTAAGGGGTTGTCGCAATTTAGAAAGTCGGCGAAAGGAGTTACTGCATCGCAAAACACCTGTAAGAGAAATCCCGAGGTATCGAAGTGTTTGGGCCCTAGTTCATAGTTGGAGGTCACATCAAGAAAACTCAAAGGGAGGAGTCAGAGACCCATTATCCTTTCCGGGTTTTCGGGGTTTGAAGAGACATGAGGAGTCACATCTGGGATCACGAAGTCGTGAAACCCGAAGTACCCTTTTGGGTGAAGGTTATGGTATTATCAGCAATCACGAGGGAGAGAGTTGGCACTTAGTGCTTGTTTTCACAGACGTAACTCATAAGGACCTTTGGATGCACACCAGTGTGTATTAAATATTTCCGTGGGAAATCAATGAGTCAATTTGACTCAAGGGGAATATAAGGAACGATCCTAAGACAAGGAGGTTGCGCAGTAAGACTGCTGAGGCAGGGGGGTGATGCGTCAGAGTGGTATTAGAGCCTACAATAATTTTTTCTGTAGGTGAGAAGGAGATAGAAGGCAAGTTGTGAATTAAATTATGTGAGGGACAGATTTGAACAATGCCACTAAGAAGGAGAGAAAAAGCTATGCCTGATCCAGCCGTGGAAAGGGAAATGAGAGAACTACGTGCTCGATTGGATGTTATGGAAACAACACAGAGATAGACAGTCAATGCTGGAGATGTCAGCGAAGCCAAAAGAGAAAATGAGGTTGGAGACAAAGAAGAAGTCACAACCGAAGACGCTGCAGAAGAACGTCTATTCCAAGTTGTTGCAAGGATAGGTTCTAGGGAAAAGATAGACATTCCAATGTATGAAGGAAAATTAGACGTTGAAGAGTTTCTAGATTGGTTTAGAGCTCTGGATAAATACTTCGACTATGAGGATGTCGAGGAAGATAAGAAAGTTAAACATGTTGTCACCATACTTAAAGGGCATGCAACACTATGGTGGGATGAACTGCAGGCTGAAAAGCATTGCAAAAATGAAATCCAAGTTTATACCCAGAGATGACCAAATCAATCTATTTTGGAGAATGCAGAATTTGAGACAGAAAGGGATGATAGTGAAGGAATACATTGAAGAGTTCTACAGGATGAACATTAGAGCAGGTCATCATGAGAGTGATTATGAAAAGGTCACCAGATACATGAATGGTATGAGATATGACATTCAAGATGAGATGAGCATGGTAACAATCAGGAATTTAGAGGAGGCTTATCAGATTTCCCTGAAGGAAGAATAAAAATTGACCCATAATAAAGGTCAGAGGGGTCGAGGTAGAAGTTAGAGCAGAGGCAAAGCAGTTGCCTAGAACATAGTACAGAAGCCCCAGGGAGAAGAGAATAAACCCCATACTAAAACAAAAGGAGGAGGAAGTTCACAGGGAGGACAGTATGCTGATAGAAATACTTTTCCGCGAGCAAGAGGAAGAGGAAGAGGCAGAGGAGGTGGGATAAAATGTTTTTCCTGTGGAAAGATTGGACATAAATATTTTGAATGTCCCAATAGAAAAGGAGATGGAGGATAATCTCACATTTCTGAAGTGCAAAGGTGAAATGTTGAAGTAGAAGATGCAGAAGGAGGAAGATCCCTAATGATAGGAAAAAATATCTTGAAGCTAGAGAAGGAGGTGGAAAATCCAGTCCAGAGGAATAGTTTGTTCAGAACTGCTTGCAAGACCAAGGACAGGGTATGCAAGGTAATAGTGGACCGTGGGAGTATAGATAACCTAGTATCCATAGAGATGGTGGAGAAGTTGGAATTGGAAACAGTTACACATCTGATCCCATATAAAGTTTCATGGTTACAAAAGGGACATCAGGTAACTGTCACTAAACAGTGTTTAGTTGAATTTAAGATAGGGGGATATAAGGATAAAATTTTATGTGATGTTATTTCCATGGATTTCTGTCATCTTTTGTTGGGGAGACCGTAGCAATATGACATGAATGTTGTTCATAATGGAAGAAAGAACACATATACCTTGGAGAAAAACAGTAGAATGCATATGTTGCTACCAATTAAAGACAAGGAGGCAAAACTAGAAGTGAAAAATACTATACTTCTCATGAGTGGGAAGGAGCTTCTTGATGAATTCAAGAAAGAAGAAGACATGCAGTTTGTTGTGGTAATAAAGCCTAGAGTCATTCTGACTAGTACCAAGATAGATGATCTACCAGAAGAAATTTAAGAACTGCTAGAGGAGTTTGTTGATATAGTGGTGGACAAATTACTTTGTTCATTTCCGCCCATCAGGAGCATAATCCATCACATTGATATTATACCTAGAGTGAGTTTACCAAACAAAGCAGTGTACAGATTGATGCCACAAGAAAATGAAGAAGTCAAAAGACAAGTCCAGGATTTGATGGACAAAGGATTGTTTAGAGAAAGCTTGAGTCCATGTGTTGTACCTACAGTGTTAAGTCCAAAGAAAGATGGTGGCTAGAGAATGTGTACAGACTCAAGAGCCATAAACAAAATCACCATCAAGTATAGATTTCCCTTACCTAGGATGGATGACTTGATGAATTGTTTGAGTGGACCAAAGTTTTTTTCAAAGATTAATTTGAAAAGTGGATATCATCAGATTAAAATGAGGGAAGGTGATGAATGGAAGACAACATTCAAAACAAATGAAGGACTGTATGAATGGCTTGTCATGTTGTTTGGTTTGACGAATGCACCAAGTACTTTCATGAGGTTGATGAACGAAGTCTTGAAAGATTTCATCAGGAAGTTTGTAATCGTATATCTTGATGATATACTGATCTTCAGTAAGACTGAAGGGGAACATCTAGAGCATTTAGCTGCAGTGATGAGGAGATTACAACAAGAGATGTTGCTAATCAATTTGAAGAAGTCATATTTCATGAAGACAGAACTCATTTATTTGGGTTTTGTAATCTCTTCGAATGAATTGAAGATGGATCCGGAGAAGGTAAAAGCAATCAGGGATTGACCATCGCCAAAGAGTATCTTCGAAGTTAGAATCTTCCATGGATTGGCTAGTTTTTACAAAACGTTCATCGGGAATTTCAGTGGAATATGTGAACCAATGATGGACACAGTCAAGAAAAGACACAAATCTTTTCATTGGACAGAAGAAGCAGAGAAAAGTTTCAAGTTGCTGAAAATTAAGATAACTAAGTATCCAGTTCTAGTTCTGTCAGATTTCAGCAAAACATTTCAAGTTAAATGTGATGCAAGTGGGTTTGCGATTGGAGAAGTCTTAAGTCAAGACAACAGGCCAATTGAATACTTCAATGAGAAACTGAATGATGGAAAGCTGAAATATTCAACGTATGACAAGGAATTTTATGCAGTCATACAAGCCCTAAACAAATGGAGGCATTGCTTGGTTCCAAAAAAGTTTGTCTTGTATAGCGATAACCATGCTTTACAATTCATAACTCGACAAGAGAAACTGAACTAGAAGCATGAAAAATGGGTTGAATACATGCAAAATTTTACTTTTATTATAAAGCATATTTTTGGTACTACTAACAAGGTTGTTGATGCCTTGAGCAGGAAATGTTTGATTCTTTAGGAATTCAGAGTGAAGACCTTAGGTTTCAATAACCTCAAGGAAATGTACAGGGATGATTCAAATTTTAAAGAAGCCTATGAAGCATGTGAGAATCCAGTTCTCAGGGATAGAATCCAATGGACTGAATACTTGATCCAGGATGGAATATTGTTCAGGGGAAACCAGTTGTGTATACCGAAATGCTCTATGAGAGAGAAACTCTTGAAGGAAAAACATAGTGGAGGATTGGCTAGAAATTTCGGCCATGATAAGACTTTTGCACAATTGAATGGCTCATACTATTGGTTGGGGATGAGAACATATGTCAAGAAATTTGTGAATAGGTGCAAAATTTGCTAGCATGCCAAGGGGAAGAGACAAAATACAGGGTTGTATCAACCATTACCAGTACCATAGAGGACATGGGATGCGATAAGCATGGATTTTGTGTTAGGACTGCCAAGGACACAGAGGGGTTATGATTCCATATTCATGGTAGTAGACAGATTTTCTAAGATGGCACATTTTATACCATATCAGAAAACCAGTGACGCAACACATGTTGCCAATCTGTTTTTCAAAGAAGTTGTTAGACTTCACGACTTACCTAAGAGTATTGTATTGGACAGGGATACCAAATGTTTTGGTCATTTCTGGATAATGTTATGGAAAAAGTTGGGGAAAAATTTATATTTTATCTTAGCATATCATCCTCAGATGGATGGATAGACAGAAGTAGTAAATCAGAGTTTGGGAGATCTATTAAGGAGTTTAGTAGCTGGACATCACAGTCAATGGGATCAGATTATGCCACAAGCGGAATTTGCATATAATGATTCACCAAACATGAGTACATGACAGAGCCCATTCCAGATAATGTATGGAATGCAACCAAGAGGAGTATCTGAGTTGAGGGACTTAGAGAAGAGTGAATTTGAAATTTCTAGTGCAGAGGATTTTGCAGAGGGGATACAAGAACTCCACAACAAGATTAAGGAGAAATTACAAAATTCCAACCAGGAATATAAGCGCAAAGCAGATCAACACAGAAGAGAACTTCAGTTTGAAGTAGGTGATTTGGTTTTAGTGCATCTCAGAAAAGAAAGGTTCCCAAGAGGAACGTACAATAAACTGAAGATGAAGAAAATTGGACCGTGTAAGATCATAAGGAAGTTTGAAGCAAACGCTTATGAGATTGAATTACCGAATGGGGTAGGAATATCGCCCATCTTCAACATAGTCGATCTGTATCCTTACAGAAATGATGAAATAGAGAGATCTAAGGATCAGAAGGAAGTCCAATGGGTTAAACAAATTCCTGTAGCTGAAAAGTCGCAGATGGAGAAGATAATTGACCAGAGAGTTAACAAGAAGACCCAAAGAAAGACATATTTTGAATATTTGGTCAAATGGAAGGGATGCCCAATTGAGGATTCTAGTTGAGAAAGCAAATAAAATATCCAAAGACATGGAGAGACATTGCAGGAGCTCATGAACAAGAGTTCATGAATTTTCTAGCCAGAGGAGTATGATGCAGGAGCATCGTAAGCAGCCAGCAAAACGAGCGCAAAGGCAAAGACAGCTGGATATGCACTAGCGCACATTTTGAAAGTGTTTTAAATTTAAATGAAGAGACATTAATGTAATAGTAGGAAACATATTTACATTTATGTTTTGGATATTGTGAACAGATCTTGAGAATTGCTCACATCTGCTGGATAAAGAGGCAATTATTGTAGTTTATGAAAAGTTGTTGTAGCTTTTATTTCAGATTAGATAGCTTGTAGTGTAGGAGGGAAAAATGGATAGAAAGACACCCTCACTTGTATCATTGTAAGTGTGGAGTAAGTTGTAGATCTTTAGAGAGTAAGAACACAGAGAAGAACCCATGTACAAGAATACTTGAGTTAATATAATAAATCTTTGACTCAAGTTCATGGTGTTATTATCATTATTGTTTGCATATGTTGAATGGTATGTATACAGTTGCTTATATTCTCTGTTTATGAATTTGTTTCAATGATGTGTTGTGTGTATGATTTCATGTTAAAGGTATGAAGTCTGAGAGAAGGTAAGAATGAGTTTCAATTGTCCCTCTTTCTGAGAATTCCTATAAGGAGTGTAGTGAATGTCTGCAAGGTGTGCGTTGATGAAGTTCTGAGTTTTATCTCAGAAAGCTCGGGAGGAATACCATTGTACTCATATCAATAGAAGTGCAAGATTTTCCCGGAGATGTGAAAGGTGTGCGCAGGCTAGTTAAGGAATTGAATTTTATCCACCAAGGAGGAGGATTGAAGGAATGTTGTTGCAAGAAGTGCACAGAGTCGGAGGGCCAAACAACTAGAGGTTATTTGCAAATGCCGCAAGGAGTGCATGCAGGAAACTTTTGGGATATTCTTGAGTTGCAAGTGAAAGCTCAGGAGGGATAGAACTGTTGAAGTGTTCAAAGGGAGATGAAGGTTGAGGTCACCCATAAGAGGGAAGGTTCAGAAGGGTTGATGCCAGAGTGTTTGGCGAAGGAGTTTTTGAAACGAAAATGATGGTGGAAACGCTTCTAGGGGAAGTGTCGATCTACTGTGGGCCGTTGGATCTAGTTAACTAGCAAGGGAGATAGGGCGAGAGTTTTAAGTTGTTAGAAGATCAAGAGGGATAGTGGTCATTGGATCCGGATCAATGAGGATCATTGATCTCATGCATGAATTTCGTGTTTCAAAATTCAGGAAGTGAAGGAGGTTGTGACTCGGAGTCGAGAGTCATGAACTGCCGATTCATGAAGTCCCGATAGAACCAGGACCGTCAGATCGTAGGGGAGCTCAGAGTCATGGATTTGTGGTAAGGGGTTATCATGGTTTAGAAAGTCGATGAAAGGAGTTACTGCATCACAAAATGTTGGTAAGAGAAATCCTAAGGTACCGAAGTGTTTGGGCCCCAGTTCATAGTTGGAGGTCACATCAGGAAAAGTCAAAGGGAGGAGTCAGAAATCGGTTAGCCTTTTCTTGGTTTTGAGGTTTGAAGAGGTAGGAGGACTCGCATATGGGATCATGAAGTCATGAAACCTGAAGTACCCTTTCGGGTGAAGGATGTGGTCTTATCAACGATCACAAGGGAGAGAGTTGGCACTTAGTGTTTGTTTGCACAGGCGTAACTCATAAGGACCTGTGGATGCACATAGTGTGTGTTAGATATTTCCATGAGAAATCAAAGAGCCAATTCAACTCATGGGGAAGATAAGGAATGATCCTAAGAATAGGAGGTTGCGCAGTAAGACTGTTGAGGCAGGGGGTGCTGCATCACTAGCATTTTCATCAAACTTTTCTTTAGTTTCACATGACTAGTTTGGGATTAGTCAACAACCCTAAGTTAAAATAATCATAACTATGTACCTATAATGAATAAATATCTTGTTGAATTATGGCTTATTCTAGAGAGTGACCTTGTAGAGCGTTCCCCGCACAGAATATTTGTTGAATGTATCTTAGAAAGCATCATCAAAAGAATTTATCCTCCCTTGAATTATGACCTTGTTTTCTTCACCTTCCCTCTAAAATTTGGCTTAGATATCCTTTGGTTACCTCAGTCACCTATAGATATTCAATATTCTCAAGTGTGATGTAAAATGAGATAGCTTTGCCTCTTATTTATACTTTCATGTAGCTTCCTCAAGGGGTTACGTTTTATCCATCTTAACCCACTTTCCTTATTTTAGGGTTAACCAACTTCTAACCACTTGTCCAATTAGTAATTTATCCATTAACGTTATTATTTAAATAATTTATTTTGCATCCACTTTGACATATAGTACACTCATCACTTCACTTTACCTCAAGGGGTTACCTTCTAACCATCTTAAACCATTTTCTTTATTTTATTGGCTAACCCACTTTCTTTATTTAAATAATTTCTTTTGTAGTCACTTTGGATTGTAGTACACTCGTCACTTCACTTTATGATTTACCTTCTAAAAATATCTTAAACCACTTTGACTACTTTGACCTTTTGGGGCTTCTAGATGACTCATGAGGGTTCTCCAACTTCACATGGCCATAACTCTCTAACCGTGAGGAGTTATGTGATGTTCCACATACCACTGGAAATGGCATGACATGTACT
>ML801096.1:76121-110466 GCA_009831015.1 Picea engelmannii
GCCTCCTTCCAGTTGCAGCTGAAAACAAAGGAAGTTGGTGCTTCCAATGAATGTAATTCTTCAAGACATATAAGAAAAAGCATTCTGTGGTTTTCTCCCGATTTGGGTTTCCACGTAAAACACTGGTGTACTGTGCATGTGTGATTGTTTATTTATTATTGCTCATTATTGGATAATAATTCTACATTGATATAACATTTGAAGAAAAAGGATTATAATTACGTTATTATTGATTCACCCCCCCCCTCTCAGTAATCCAACAAAGATAATGGTGAAAAGTCATCAGCCAAGTTTTTTGATTGATACGTTAATAAAGGATTATAAGCCTAAGTATATTATAGTCTAATTAATTATATTAGAATAATTAATTATATTAGAACATAATATAAATTATGTTATAATATAATCATTACAAAAATGGTACTTAAATGAATTATTAGGCTAATTAAAAATGTGTTTAGGAGGAGTAAATAATTAGTGAATACTAATTATCCCTAATGAGATTTAATAAATAAATACTGAGGAGTGGTATTTTAGGAAAGTATTAATTAGGTATCCTAATCAGTTTATATTAAATAAACAAATGTCAATCTCTGATCGAGAAAGCATATACACCCTATGGTGACATGGCAAGTCGTGATGGGTCCCTGTGTTGAGTGGATATTGAGCCACATGACACATCAAGAGACAGGTGCAATGTGGCAGCAGTGACCAAGGTGGAAACAAGACTCAATATTATTCTTAGATCTTCGAAGGTCCAAGATAAGTTAAGTGTAGCTAGACCAAAAGTAGGGTCATTAACTGTCGTGTGAATTGGTGTCTCTGAAGGAATCAGGGTTGTTGGATACATAGGTCGAATCCATCGAAGTAGGTGAGCTTGAAGAGATTTTTTCGGAGTGGTTTGAGTGCCTAAAACAAAGGAACTTTGACAGAGAGACTCTGAGAGGTGATTGGATATGTTGATTGCTCAAATTTGAGGACCGTTGTATCTATCATAAGAGACTATTGATTCGGTGGCCAATAAATGGAATATGGTGAATAGATTAGATGAGAGAAAAAATTAAAGACATGATCCAGATTATTTTCTGCACGAAATGAGAGCGGAGATATAACACATAAATATTTAGAGATATTGCAAGGGATAAAACAATATAATAGAGATATAGTGGAAATAAAACAAGAGTCATAGATATACAGTAATACACAATTTCTATTAATGAAATAAATGTACAGAGACTGTAAAATACATAGTGAAAGACTCTATAGAATGGTGGTAGCTTATCTCTGAGAAGAGATGTGACGGCTACTCGCATCCATGAGAAGATGATTACAATGAGGCTTTGAAGGAATTTTTACAATAAGCAGGAATGCCAAAAACCCTATACATCCAAAAACCTAACCCTGGGAGATGAAGCGGCAAAAGTCATGTGGGCCCCATTTGGGTAAGTCAGTACATCAACTTCCCGGGGTCGTAACTTTTCCATACGATCTCTGTTTTAGGCGTGTGATAGATCGATGGAAAGGTATCATCGAGTAGATTCATTTTGGGGGTTAAATAAAATTCTTTGGAAATCATTGAGAACCTCGATCTCAAAAAACCTTCATTTGGGCCCTCAAAATGGCCCCGAAAGTTAAAACCTGCTAAAAATAGTAAATTGCCAAAATTGCCAGAAAGTCGTTTTGAGCCATTTGGAAAAGGTGGGTGGCCACCGATATCCACCTGGATCAATCCTCCATCCTTAGGAAGCAATGGTCTCCATTGCGTTGAGTTCTCGGGGGAGAGGGAAAAGCATTTGTTGAATCTGCATCTTGGCAAGCTGCTTGTCTTGCTGGAGACGTCGCGCTGCTCAGTTTGTGGAAATCTGTCATGAACCTGTTGCGGTTGAGGATACTCAACAAGTCGAGATACATGAGAGGATGATGTGCAGAAGGAATCTTTGCACTTTTTTACAGCCTTGTCGACCTGCTTCTGTTGGATAGAAGGTGCTTGGGGCAACATTGTAGTGGTTGCAGTGTCCTTTTGTTCTCCTTTTGAACAGATTGTGAAGAAGTTGAATTTTGCAGTATGAGATACTACCTTGCGACACTTTTTAGGTGGAATAGTAGTCGGAACTACCTCTGGTATTCTGAAGAGATGACCCCCCAAAGTAACAATGACACTACAGGGTCGAGACTCATAAACAACATGGCATCTCCACATATATGGTTGGCCTAAGAGAACATCACATACATCCAGTGGGGCAACATCACATAATACCTTATCCTTGAAGGGTTGGATGCCATATGACAATTGGCACTGTTGGTTGACACAAAGATCTCATCCTTGCCGAAGCCACCCGATGTTGTATGGTTGTGGGTGTGGTGTTGTTGACAATCCCAACTGTTTGACGACCTCTGCTGAGATGAGGTTCTTCTGGCTTCCACTATCAACAATAAAATGCAGCGGGGTCCCCTTCACCCACATCTGTGAATGAAAAAGGTGCTCCCCCTCTTTAGGATCTGTTGGTTCTTCTAGTTGAATTGTTGTGGTCGTGACAATAGCAGTGGGATCTATGTCAATGATCTGTCCTTTACCATTATTTTCAGAATCAGATACTGAATCAGGGTTCAGCTCTTTGTCTTTGATCTCGGCCACCAATGACTGTTTTGAGCGACATTCATCGGTGTTGTGCCAGGGGCTTTTGTGGAACTCGCACCATTTTCCGGTGTCCTTCTTTGTCTTCCCATGACCCTTCTTTTCTTATGTCTTGGACTGGTTTTCAAGATATTGCTTGTTAGGGCTGTCTTTGTCATACTTTGGTTGTTGCGGATTTGCAGACCCGAATTCCTGTTTGTTCTGGTGCTTAAATTTCTGCTCAATTTTAACAGCATATTGATAAGCAGCATCGAGTGATGAGATGTCCAAAAAATCCATTTCATTTCGTATGTATCTGTGTAGAGCCCCACGGTATTTCAGAACCAATTGTCATTCAGAGTCTTTGATACCCAGCTTGGTGCGCAAGGTATGGAAGCTATTGGTGAACTCCAAAACTGATTGGCCCCTCTCTTGCTGCAGTGTGGTCCATCTCATGTATTGGTCCTCATAGTTTCCAACAGGGTAGTATTGTTCCTTTACCGCATCCACAAAAAATTCCCAAGTGGGCTCGGCCCCGTATATTCCAGAATCCTTTGTGGAACTCTGCTCCTAGTAAGTTTCCCACCAATGTTTGACATGGGGGAGAGCCTTAAGGAGTGCGAAGATGATATTTTCCTTGTTGGAAAAATTATGAACAGAGAAATAACCTTCTAGCATATTTAACCATTTATCTAGGGCATCTGCATCTATTTGACCTTCAAATAAGGGAATATCAAAATTAACCTGTACCTTGAAAGGCAAGGTTCCTCCAAAGTGGTTGCTTGATGAAGATGTGCCTGATGCTATCGGTAGGCGTTGAAGGATGTGGGAAAAATTCTCCATCATTTCATCCCTCTGTCGCGTGAGAGATTGCTCAAGCAACAGACTGATAGGATTGTCTGCTCCATAATTTTTCTTTTCTTCCACCATTGAGGGTTTCTTGGGTGTGCGAGAATGATTGTCCTCAAGAGAGACAATCTCCAGACCCAACTTGCTATACTCGGACCTCATCGAGTTCATGCACTGAAAAATGATCAAGAGTAACCTGCTCTGATACCAGTGATCCGGATTATTTTCGGCACGA
Organism: Picea engelmannii; assembly: GCA_009831015.1. Classification (NCBI taxonomy): domain Eukaryota; kingdom Viridiplantae; phylum Streptophyta; class Pinopsida; order Pinales; family Pinaceae; genus Picea; species Picea engelmannii. The sequence continues at coordinate 79,820 of ML801096.1, forward strand.
AATGAGAGCCGAGATATAACACATAAAAATTTAGAGATATTGAAAGGGAGACAACAATATAAAAGAGATATAGCAAAAATAAAACAAGAGTCACATATATACAGTAATACACGATTTCTATTAACGAAATAAATGTACAAAGATTGTAAAATACATAGTGAAACACTCGCTAGAATGGTGGTAGCTTATCTCTGAGAAGAGATGTGACGGCTACTCACATCCGTGAGAAGATGATTACAATGAGGCTCTGAAGGCCTTTTTACAATAATCAGGAATGCCAAAAACCCTAGACATCCAAAAACCTAACCCTGGGATATGAAGCGCCAAAAGTCATGTGGGCCCCGTTTGGGTGGGCCCCATTTGGGTAAGTGAGTACATCAACTTCCCGGGCTCGTAACTTTTGCATACGATTTTCGTTTTAGGCGTGTGATAGATCATTGGAAAGGTATCATCGAGGAGATTCATTTTGGGGGATCAATCAAAGCCTTTACCTATAATTGAGAAACTCTATCTCAAAAAACCTTCATTTGGGCCCTCAAAATGGCCCTGGAAGTTAAAACCTGCTAAAAATAGTAAATTGCCAAAATCGCCAGAAAGTCGTTTTGAGCCATTGGAAAAGGTGGGTGGCCACCGATATCCACCTGGATCAATCCTCCCTCCTGAGGAAGCAATGATCTCCATTACATTGAGTTCCTGGGGGAGAGGGAAAAGCATTTGTTGAATCTGCATCTTGCTGAGCTCCTTGTCTTGCTGGAGACGTCGCGCTGCTCAGTTTGTGGAAATCTGTCACGAACCTGTTGCGGTTGAGGCTGCTCAACAAGTTGAGATACATGAGAGAATGATGTGCAGAAGGAATCTTTGCACTTTACTGCAGCCTTGTCGACCTGCTTCTATTGGATAAAAGGTTCTTGGGGCAAGGCTATAGTGGTTGCAGTGTCCTTTTGTTCTCCTTTTGAACAGATTCTGAAGAAGCTGAATTTTGCAGTATGAGATACTACCTTGCGACACTTTTTAGGTGGAACAGTAGTCGGAACTACCTCTAGTATTCTGTAGAGATGACCCTCCAAAGTAAAAATGACACTACGGGGTCGAGACTCATAAAAAGCATGGCGTCTCCACATATATGGCTGGCCCAAGAGAACATCACAGACATAGAGTGGGGCAACATAACATAATACCTCATCCTTGAAGGGTTGGATGTCGTATGACAATCGACACTGTTGGTTGACACAGAGATCTCATCCTTGTCGAAGCCACCCGATGTTGTATGGTTGCGGGTGTGGTGTTGTCGACAATCCCAACTGTTTGACGACCTCTACTGAGATGAGGTTCTTCTGGCTTCTGATATCAACAATAAAATGCAGTGGGGTCCCCTTCACCCACATCTGTGAATGAAAAAGGCGCTGTCCCTCTTCAGGATCTGTTGGTTCTTCTGGTTGAATTGTTGCAGTCGCGACAATAACAGTGGGGTCTGCGTCAATGATCTATCCTTTACCATTATTTTCAAAATCAGATTCTAAATCAGGGTTCGGCTCTTTGTCTTTGATCTCGGCCACCAATGACTATTTTGAGCAAAATTCATTGGTGTTGTGCCAGGGGCTTTTGTGGAACTCGCACCATTTTCGGTGTCCTTCTTTGTCTTCCCATGACCCTTCTTTTCTTGTGTCTTGGACTAGTTTTCTGGAGACTACTTGTTAGGGCCGTCTTTGTCATACTTTGGTTGTTGCGGATTTGCAGACTCAAATTCCCGTTTGTTCTGGTGCTTAAATTTCTGCTCAACTTTAATAGCATATCGATAAGCAGCACCGAGTGATGAGATGTCCAGAAAATCCATTTTAGTTTGGATGTATCCGTGTAGAGCCCCACGGTATTTCAGAACCAATTGTCGTTCAGAGTCTTTCATAGCCAGCTTGGTGCGCAAGGTATGGAAGCTATTGGTGAACTCTGGAACTGATTGGCCCCTCTCTTGTTGCAGTGTGGTCCATCTAATGTACTGGTCCTCATAGTTTCCAACAGGGTAGTATTGTTCCTTTACCGCATCCACAAAAAATTCCCAAGTGAGCTCGGCCCCATATATTCCAGAATCCTTTGTCGAACTCTGCTCCCAGTAAGTTTCCCACCAATGTTTGACATGGGGGAGAGCCTTAAGGAGAGCGAAGGTGATATTTTCTTTGTCAGAAAAATTATGAACAGAGAAATAACCTTCTAGCAGATTTAACCATTTATCTAGGGCATCTGCATCTATTTGACCTTCAAATATGGGAATATCAAAATTAACCTGTAGCTTGAAAGGAGAGGTGCCTCCAAAGTGGCTGCATGATGAAGATGCACCTGATGCTATTGTTAGGCATTGAAGGATGTGGGAAAAATTCTCCATCATTTCGTCCCTCTGTCGCGTGAGAGCTTGCTCAAGCAACGGAATGATAGGATCGTCTTCTCCATCATTTTTATTTTCTTCTGCCATTGAGGGTTTCTTGGGTGCACGAGAACGATTTCCTCAAGAGAGACAAGCTCGAGACCCAACTTTCTATACTCGGACCTCGTCGAGGACATGCACTGAAAAATGATCAAAAGCAACCTACTCTAATACCACTAATCCAAATTATTTTTGGCACGAAATGAGAGCGGAGATATAACACATAAATATTTAGAGATATTGAAAGGGAGACAACAATATAACAGAGATATAGCGGAAATAAAACAAGAGTCACAGATATACAGTAATACATTATTTCTATTAATGAAATAAATGTACAGACACTGTAAAATACATAGTGAAAGACTCGCTAGAATGGTGGTAGCTTATCTCTGAGAAGAGATGTGACGGCTACTCGCATCCATGAGAAGATGATTACAATGAGGCTTTGAAGGCATTTTTACAATAAGTAGGAATTCCAAAAACCCTAGACATCCAAAAACCTAACCCTTGGAGATGAAGCACCAAAAGTCATGTGGGCCCCATTTGGGTAAGTGAGTACATCAACTTCCCAGGGTCGTAACTTTTGCATACGATCTTCGTTTTAGGCGTGTGATAGCTCATTGGAAAGGTATCATCGAGGAGATTAATTTTGGGGGTTCAATCAAAGCCTTAAGCTATAATTGAGAACCTCGATCTCAAAAAACTGTCATTTGGGCCCTCAAAATGGCCCTGGAATTTAAAACCTGCCAAAAATAGTAAATTGCCAGAAAGTCGTTTTGAGCCATTTGGAAAAGGTGGGTGGCCACCGATATCCACCTGGATCAATCCTCCCTCCTTAGGAAGAAATGGTCTCCATTGCATTGAGTTCCTGAGGTAGAGGGAAAAGCATTTGTTGAATCTGCAACTTAGTGAGTTCCTTGTCTTGCCAGAGACGTCGCGTTGCTCAGTTTGTGGAAATCTGTCACGAACATGTTGCGGTTGAGGCTACTCAACAAGTCGAGATACATGAGAGGACGATGTGCAAAAGGAATCTTTGCACTTTGCTGCATCCTTGTCGACCTGCTTCTGTTGGATAGAAGGTGCTTGGGGCAAGGCTGTAGTGGTTGCAGTGTCCTTTTGTTCTCCTTTTGAACAGATTGTGAAGAAGCTAAATTTTGTAGTATGAGATACTACCTTGCGGCACTTTTTAGGTGGAACAGTAGTCGGACCTACCTCTGGTATTCTGTAGAGATGACCCCCCAAAGTAATAACGACACTACGGGGTCGAGACTCATAAAGAGCATGGTGTCTGCACATATATGGTTGGCCCAAGAGAACATCACAGACATCCAGTGGGGAAAAATCACATAATACCTCATCGTTGAAGGGTTGGATGATGTATGACAATCAGAACTGTTGGTTGACACGGAGATCTCGTCCTTGCCGAAGCCACCCGATGTTGTATGGTTGTGGGTGTGGTGTTGTCGACAATCCCAACTGTTTGACGACCTCTGCTGAGATGAGGTTCTTCTAGCTTCCGCTAACAACAATAAAATGTAGCAGGGTCCCCTTCACCCACATCGGTGAATGAAAAAGGTGCTCCCCCTCTTCAGGATATGTTGGTTCTTCTGGTTGAATTGTTGTGGTCGCGACAATAGCAGTGGGGTCTGCGTCAATGATCTGTCCTTTACCATTATTTTCAAAATCAGATTCTGTATCAGGGTTCGTCTCTTTGTCTTAGATCTTGGCCACCAATGACTGTTTTGAGCGACATTCAATAGTGTTGTTCCAGGGGCTTTTGTGGAACTCGCACCATTTTTCGGTGTCCTTCTTTGTCTTCATGTGACCCTTATTTTCTTGTGTCTTGGACTGGTTTTCGGGAGACTGCTTGTTAGGGCAGTCTTTGTCATACTTTGGTTTTTACGGATTTGTAGACCCGAATTCCCATTTGTTCTGGTGCTTAAATTTCTGCTCAATTTTAACAGCATATCGATAAGCGGCACCGAGTGATGAGATGTCCAAAAAATCCATTTCAGTTTGGATGTATCTATGCAGAGCTCCAAGGTAATTCAGAACCAATTGTCATTCAAAGTCTTTGATACCCATCTTGGTGCGCAAGGTATGGAAGCTATTGGTGAACTCCAGAACTGATTGGCCCCTCTCTTGCCACAGTGTGGTCCATCTCATGTACTGGTCCTCATAGTTGCCAACAAGGTAGTACTGTTCCTTTACCGCATCCACGAAAAATTCCCAAGTGGGATCGGCCTCATATATTCCAGAATCCTCTGTGGAACTCTACTCCCAGTAAGTCTCCCACCAATGTTTGACATGGGGGGGATCCTTAAGGAGTGCAAAGGTGATACTTTCCTTGTCGAAAAAATTATGAACAGAGAAATAACCTTCTAGCATATTTAACCATTTATCTAGGGCATCTGCATCTATTTGACCTTCAAATACGGGAATATCAAAATTAACCTGTACCTTGAAAGTCAAGGTGCCTCCAAAGTGGTTGCTTGATGAAGATGTGCCTGATGCTATCGGTAGGCATTGAAGGATGTGGGAAGAATTCTCCATCATTTCGTCCCTCTATCGCGTAAGAGCTTGCTTAAGCAACAGACTGATAGGATCGTCTGCTCCATCATTTTTATTTTATTCTGCCAATGAGGGTTTCTTGGGTGTGCGAGAACGATTGTCCTCAAAAGAGACAAGCTCGAGACCCAACTTCCTATACTCGAACATCGTAGGGGACATGCACTGAAAAACGATCAAGAGCAGCCTGTTCTGATACCACTGATCCGGATTATTTTCGGCATGAAATGAGAGCAGAGATATAACACATAAATATTTAGAGATATTGCAAGGGAGACAACAATATAACAGAGCTATAGCAGAAATAAAACTAGAGTCACATATATACAATAATACACGATTTCTATTAACGAAATAAATGTACAGAGACTGTAAAATACATAGTGAAAAACTCACTAGAATGGTGGTAGCTTATCTCTGAGAAGAGATGTGATGGATACTCGCATCCATGAGAAGATGATTACAATGAGGATCTGAAGGCCTTTTTACAATAAGTAGGAATGCCAAAAACCCTAGACATCCAAAAACCTAACCCTGGGAGATGAAGCGCCAAAAGTCATGTGGGCCCCGTTTGGGTAAGTGAGTACATCAACTTCCTGGGGTCGTAACTTTTTCATATGATCTTCGTTTTAGGAGTGTGATAGCTCGTTGGAAAAGTATCGTCGAGGAGATTCATCTTGGGGGATCAATCAAAGCCTTTAGCTATCATTGAGAACCTCTATCTCAAAAAACCTTCATTTGGGCCCTGAAAATGGCCCTGGAAGTTAAAACCTACTAAAAATAGTAAATTGCCAAAATTGCCAGAAAGTCATTTTGAGCCATTTGGAAAAGGTGGGTGGCCACCGATATCCACCTGGATCAATCCTCCATCCTTAGGAAGCAATGGTAACCATTGTGTTGAGTTCCCAGGGGAGAGGGAAAAGCATTTGTTGAATCTGCATCTTGCTGAGCTGCTTGTCTTGCTGGAGACGTCGCGCTGCTCAGTTTGTGGAAATCTGTCATGAACCTGTTGTGGTTGAGGCTATTGAACAAGTCGAGATACATGAGAGGACAATGTGTAGAAGGAATCTTTGTACTTTGTTGTAGCCTTGTCGACCTGCTTCTGTTGGATAGAAGGTGCTTGGGGCAAGGTTGTAGTGGTTGTAGTGTCCTTTTGTTCTCCTTTTGAACAGATTGTGAAGAAGTTGAATTTTGCAGTATGAGATACTACCTTGTGGAAATTTTTAGGTGGAACAGTAGTCGGAACTACCTCTGGTATTCTGTAGATATGACCCCCCAAAGTAAAAATGACACTACGGGGTCAAGACTCATAAACAACATGGCATCTCCACATATATGGTTGGCCCAAGAGAACATCACAGACATCCAGTGGGGCAACATCACATAATACCTCATCCTTGAAGGGTTGGATGCCATATGACAATTGGCACTGTTGGTTGACAAGGAGATCTCATCCTTGCCGAAGCCACCCGATGTTGTATGGCTGTGGGTGTGGTGTTGTCGACAATCCCAACTGTTTGATGACCTCTGCTAAGATGAGGTTCTTATGGCTTCCGCTATCAACAATAAAATGCAGCGGGGTCCCCTTCACCCACATCTGTGAATGAAAAAGGCACTCCTCCTCTTCAGGATCTGTTGGTTCTTCTGGTTGAATTTTTGCGGTCGCGACAATAGCAGTGGGGCCTGCGTCAATGATCTTTCCTTTACCATTATTTTCAGAATCAGATTCTGAATCAGGGTTCGGCTCTTTGTCTTTGATCTCGACCACCAATGACTGTTTTGAGCAACATTCATCAGTGTTGTGCCAGGGTCTTTTGTGGAACTCGCACCATTTTTCGGTGTCCTTCTTTGTCTTCCCGTGACCCTTCTTTTCTTGTGTCTTGGACTAGTTTTCGGGAGACTACTTGTTAGGGATGTCTTTGTCATACTTTGGTTGTTGCGGATTTGCATACCTGAATTCCCATTTGTTCTGGTGCTTAAATTTCTGCTCAATTTTAACAGCACATCGATAACCAGCACCGAGTGATGAGATGTCCAAAAAATCCATTTCAGTTTGGATGTATCTGTGTAGAGCCCCACGGTATTTCAAAACCAATTGTCATTCAGAGTCTTTGATACCCATATTGGTACGCAAGGTATGGAAGCTATTGGTGAACTCCGGAACTTATTGGCCCCTCTCTTACCGCAGTGTGGTCCATCTCATGTACTGGTCCTCATAGTTGCCAACAGGGTAGTACTGTTCCTTTACCGCATCCACAAAAATTTCCCAAGTGGGCTCGGCCCCATATATTCTAGAATCCTCTGTGGAACTCTGCTCCCAGTAAGTTTCCCACCAATGTTTGACATGGGGGAGAGCCTTAAGGAGTGAAAAGGTGATCTTTTCCTTGTCGGAAAAATTATGAATAGAGAAATAACCTTCTAGCATATTTAACCATTTATCTAGGGCATCTGCATCTATTTGACCTTCAAATACGGGAATATCAAATTAAGTTGTACCTTGAAAGGTGAGGTGCCTCCAAAGTGGCTGCTTGATGAAGATGTGCCTGATGCTAGTGGTAGGCGTTGAAGGATGTGGGAAAAAATCTCCATCATTTCATCCCTCTGTCGCGTGAGAGCTTGCTCAAACAACAGACTGATAGGATCGTCGGCTCCATCATTTTTCTTTTCTTCTGCCATTGAGGGTTTCTTGGGTGTGCGAGAACGATTGTCCTCAAGAGAGACAAGCTTGAGACCCAACTTGCTATACTTGGACCTCGTCAAGGACATGCACTGAAAAATGATCAAGAGCAGCTAGCTTTGTTACCACTGATCCGGATTATTTTTGGCACGAAATGAGAGCGGAGATATAACACATAAATATTTAGAGATATTGCAATGGAGACAACAATATAACAGAGATATAGAAAAAATAAAACAAGAGTCACATATATACAGTAATACATGATTTCTATTAACGAAATAAATGTATAAATACTGTAAAATACATAGTGAAAGACTCACTAGAATGGTGGTAGCTTATCTCTGAGAAGAGATGTGATGGCTACTCGCATCCATGAAAAGAAGATTACAATGAGGCTCTGAAGGCCTTTTTACAATAAGCAGGAATGCCAAAAACCCTAGACATCCAAAAACCTAACCCTGGGATATGAAGCACCAAAAGTCATGTGGGCCCCGTTTGGGTAAGTGAGTACATCAACTTCCCGGGGTCGTAACTTTTGCATACGATCTCCGTTTTAGGCGTGTGATAGCTCGTTGGAAAGGTATCATCGATGAGATTCATTTTGGGGGCTCAGTCAAAGCCTTTCTCTATCATTGAGCCATTTGGAAAAGGTGGGTGGCCACCGATATCCACCTGGATCAATCCTCCCTCCTTAGGAAGCAATGGTCTCCATTGCGTTGAGTTCCTTGGGGAGAGGGAAAAGCATTTGTTGAATCTGCATCTTGCTGAGCTGCTTGTCTTGTTGGAGATGTCGCGCTGCTCAGTTTATGGAAATATGTCACGAACCGATGACTGTTTTGAGCGACATTCATCGGTGTTGTGCCAGGGGATTTTGTGGAACTCACACCATTTTCCGGTGTCCTTCTTTATCTTCTTGTGACCCTTCTTTTCTTGTGTGTTGGACTAGTTTTTGGGAGACTACTTGTTAGGGCTGTCTTTGTCATACTTTGGTTGTTGCGGATTTGCAGACCCGAATTCTCGTTTCTTCTGGTGCCTAAATTTCTGCTCAATTTTAACAGCATATCGATAAGCAACACCAAGTGATAAGATGTCCAAAAAATCCATTTCAATTTGTATGTATCTGTGTAGAGCCCCATGGTATTTCAGAACCAATTGTCGTTCAGAGTTGATACCCAACTTGGTGCACAAGGTATGGAAGCTATTGGTGAACTCCAGAACTTATTGGCCCCTCTCTTGTTGTAGTGTGGTCCATCTCATGTATTGGTCCTCATAGTTGCCAATAGGGTAGAACTGTTCCTTTACCGCATTCACAAAAAAATCCCAAGTGGGCTCGGCCCCATATATTCCAGAATCCTCTATGGAATTCTGTTCCCAGTAAGTTTCCCACCAATGTTTGACATGGGGGAGATCCTTAAGGAGTGCGAAGGTGATCTTTTAATTGTTGGAAAAATTATGAACAGAGAAATAACCTTCTAGCAGATTTAACCATTTATCTAGGGCATCTGCATCTATTTGACCGTCAAATATGGGAATATCAAAATTAACCTGCACCTTGAAAGGTGAGGTGCCTCCAAAGTGTTTGCTTGATGAAGATGTGCCTGATACTATTGGTAGGCGTTGAAGGATGTGGGAAAAATTCTCCATCATTTCGTCCCTCTGTCGCATGAGAGCTTGCTCAAGCAACAGACTGATAAGATCATCTGCTCCATCATTTTTATTTTCTTCCACCATTGAGGGTTTCTTGGGTGTGCGAGAATGATTTTCCTCAAGAGAGACAAGCTCGAGACCCAACTTGCTATACTCATACCTCGACGAGGACATGCACTGAAGAATGATCAAGAGCAGCCTGCTCTGATACCACTCATCCGGATTATTTTCGACATGAAATGAGAGCGGAGATATAACACATAAATATTTAGAGATATTGCAAGGGAGACAACAATAAAACCGATATATAGCGGAAATAAAACAAGAGTCATAGATATACAATAATACACGATTTCTATTAACAAAATAAATGTACAGAGACTGTAAAATACATAGTGAAAGACTCGCTAGAATGGTGGTAGCTTATCTCTGAGAAGAGATGTGACGGCTACTCGCATCCATGAGAAGATGATTACAATGAAGATCTGAAGGAATTTTTACAATAAGCAGGAATGTCAAAATCCCTATACATCCAAAAACCTAACCCTGGGAGATGAAGCACCAAAAGTCATGTGGGCCCCGTTTGGGTAAGTGAGTATATCAACTTCCCAGGGTCGTAACTTTTGCATATGATCTCCGTTTTAGGCGTGTGATAGCTCGTTGGAAAGGTATCATCGAGGAGATTCATTTTGGGGGATCAATAAAATCCTTCAACTATCATTGAGAACCTAAATCTTGAAAAACCTTCATTTGGGCCCTCAAAATGGCCCCGGAAGTTAAAACCTGCGAAAAATAGTAAATTGCCAAAATTGTCGGAAAGTCATTTTGAGCCATTTGGAAAAGGTGGGTGGCCACCGATATCCACCTGGATCAATCCTCCCTCCTTAGGAAGCAATGGTCTCCATTGCGTTGAGTTCCCAGGGGAGAGGGAAAAGCATTTGTTGAATCTGCATCTTGTTGAGCTGCTTGTCTTGCTAGAGACGTCGCGCTGCTCAGTTTGTGGAAATATGTCACGAACCTATTGCGGTTCAGGCTGTTCAACAAGTCGAGATACATGAGAGGAAGATGTGCAGAAGGAATCTTTGCACTTTGATGTAGACTTTTCAACCTGCTTTTGTTGGATAGAAGGTGCATGGGGCAAGGCTGTAGTGGTTGCAGTGTCCTTTTGTTCTCCTTTTGAACAGATTGTGAAGAAGTTGAATTTTGCAGTATGAGATACTACCTTGCGGCACTTTTTAGGTGGAACAGTAGTCGAAACTACCTCTGGTATTCATTAGAGATGACCCCCCAAAGTAAAAATGACACTACGGGGTCAAGACTCATAAACAGCATGGCGTCTCCACATATATGGTTGGCCCAAGAGAACATCACAGACATCTAGTGGGGCAACATCACATAATACCTCATCCTTGAAGGGTTGGATGCCATATGACAATCGACACTGTTTGTTGACACAGAGATCTCGTCCCTGCCGAAGACACCCGATGTTGTATGGATGAGGGTGTGGTGTTGTCGACAATCCCAAATGTTTGATGACCTCTGCTTAGATGAGGTTCTTCTAGCTTCCGCTATCAACAATAAAATGCAGCGGGGTCCCCTTCACCCACATCTGCGAATGAAAAATGTGCTCCCCCTCTTTAGTATCTGTTAGTTCTTCTGGTTGAATTGTTGCGGTCGCGACAATAGCAGTGGGGTCTGCGTCAATGATCTGTCCTTTACCATTATTTTCAGAATCAGATTTTGAATCAGGTTTCGGCTCTTTGTCTTTGATCTCGACCACCAATGACTGTTTTGAGCGACATTCATCAGTGTTGTGCCAGGGGATTTTGTGGAACTCGCACCATTTTCCAGTGTCCTTCTTTGTCTTCTCGTGACCTTTCTTTTCTTGTGTCTTGGAGGGGTTTTTGGGAGACTGCTTGTTAGGGCCGTCTTTTTCATACTTTGGTTGTTGTGGATTTGCAGACCCAAATTCTCGTTTCTTCTGGTGCTTAAATTTCTACTCAATTTTAACAGCATATCGATAAGCAGCACCAAGTGATGAGATGTCTAGAAAATCCATTTCATTTTGGATGTATCTGTGTAGAGCCCCATGGTATTTCAGAACCAATTGTCGTTCAGAGTCTTTGATACCCATCTTGGTGCACAAGGTATGGAAGTTATTGGTGAACTCCAGAACTGATTGGCCCCTCCCTTGCCGCAGTGTGGTCCATCTCATGTACTGGTCCTCATAGTTGCCAACAGGGTAGTATTGTTCCTTTACCGCATCCACAAAAAAATCCCAAGTGGGCTCAGCCCCATATATTCCAGAATCCTCTGTGGAACTCTGCTCCCAGTAAGTTTCCCACCAATGTTTGACATGGGGGAGAGCCTTAAGGAGTGTGAAGGTGATCTTTTCCTTGTCAAAAAAATTATGAACAGAGAAATAACCTTCTAGTAGATTTAACCATTTATCTAGGGCATCTGCATCTATTTGAAATTCAAATATGGGAATATCAAAATTAACCTGTACCTTGAAAGGAAAGGTGCCTCCAAAGTGGTTGCTTGATGAAGATGCGCTTGATGCTATCGGTAGGTGTTGAAGGATGTGGGAAAAATTCTCCATCATTTTGTCCCTCTGTCGCGTGAGAGCTTGCTCAAGCAACAGACTGATAGGTTCATCTGCTCCATCATTTTTCTTTTCTTCCGCAATTGAGGGTTTCTTGGGTGTACGAGAATGATTGTCCTCAAGAGAGACAATCTCGAGACCCAACTTTCTATACTTGGACCTCGTCGGGGACATGCACTGAAAAATGATCAAGAGCAGCCTGCTCTGATACCACTGATCCGGATTATTTTCGGCACGAAATGAGAGCGGAGATATAACACATAAATATTTAGAGATATTGCAATGGAGACAACAATATAACAGAGATATAGCGGAAATAAAACAAGAGTCACATATATACGGTAATACATCATTTCTATTAACGAAATAAATGTACAGAGACTGTAAAATACATAGTGAAAGACTCGCTAGAATGGTGGTAGCTTATCTCTGAGAAGAGATGTGACGGCTACTCGCATCCGTGAGAAGATGATTACAATGAGGATCTGAAGGCATTTTTATAATAAGAAGGAATGCCAAAAACCCTAGACATCCAAAAACCTAACCCTAGGAGATGAAGCGCCAAAAGTCATGTGGGCCTCGTTTGGGTAAGTGAGTACATCAACTTCCCAAGGTCATAACTTTTGCATACGATCTCTGTTTTAGGCGTGTGATAGCTTTTTGGAAAGGTATCATCGAGGAGATTCATTTTGGGGGCTCAATCAAAGCCTTTTTCTATCATTGAGAACCTCTATCTCAAAAAATATTCATTTGGGCCCTCAAAATGGCCCCGAAAGTTAAAACCTGCCAAAAATAGTAAATTGCCAAAATTGCCAGAAAGCCATTTTGAGCCATTTGGAAAAGGTGGGTGGCCACCGATATCCACCTGGATCAAGACAAGATCAAATAGTTAATGAATCTTGTGAAATTTATTAAGTAGTTTCTTATCGAGTATTAATGTATTTTGAATCCCATTAACGTATAAGGAATATACCACCAAGAGGTCGTTAGGTCATGAAAAGGGGTCAAAGAAGATATGGTCATGTGAGAACTCAAAAGGAAAATGTGACCAAAGAGAATACCTATTAGATACAAGAACATGACCAGTCTTCATTACTAGAATATGTGTTGATTCTCGTTGACCTCGCAAAGTGACTAGTTAATGGGGCCAACATTAAAATTTTCTCAAGCTTTTCCTATAGCCATTGAAATTTGACATGGTTGCACTAAATGCATGCCTTGATGCTATGCGATGGTTTCAACACTCAAATATTACTCTTATTATACCCACATAAGAGAATGGTCTGTAACTTGGTGGATAATAAGTGGAATATGGTCAATAGCTTAGATGAGAGCAAAAAACAAAGACAAGATAAAATAACTGATGAAGCTTGTGAAATTTATAAAGTAGTTGTTTATTGAGTATTAATGTGTTTTGAATCCCATTAAAGTATTAGGAATATACCACACATCATCGGCCTTTCTTGGATGATGTGCATTGTGGTAGTGCACTTTGCCTTGGTGAGATTTCCCTAGGCGATACACCTTGATATTGTAACGTTTACTAGATATCACCTAGGTGGAAATGTGTTTGATGATGTTAGGATCCTCATTGATTTACTTTTTCCTAAATTTGATTTAGATGATGGGGAGTAGTACATACATATTTTATGATCAAGACTTTTCCTAGGGTTTGATGAGGTATTATCATGTTATAGTCCTTTGGTGGTGGGCCTTAGATTCAAGCCTAGGTTGAGCTTCTATTTTATCATTGTGTTGTTATCATGGTGGACTTTGCTAGGAGGTATAACTTTTATTTTCATGGTACAACACTTGTTGGAGCGCACCCCCCCCATTGGAACACGTTCATGTTGATTCAATCTATTGGAGACTATTCGGTTGTTAGATTATTTTTTTATTAAAGTATTAGGCTTTATGCACACATGTTAATGTTGATTTAACCATTTAATGGTTAATTTCATTGTTGTGTTGGTTTTGTCACTTGGGTGAGAAAAAAAAAAACACGTGCATGTCTAGATGAGCCTTCTAGACAAGACAGAAGTTTGTGAGTGGGTTAAACAAGACAAACACATGTGTAAACAAAGAAATAAACTAAAAAAAATAAGAAATAAAATTTAGAAAGCATGAGAAACTTAGAACCATACAAATCTACCAATGACCCCAATGGATCAATATATCAGTAGGAAAAACACCATAGAGAAAAATGAGGACTTATTGTTATAACCCTAATTTGCACCAAACATGCTTACCTGGCATCAGGCCATCTCATATTCCTTATTTTCCAAGCCACTACTGAATAGCTCTTCTAAAAAATCCATTTTTAAAGGCCCACACACCCTGCTCCACTACAACGCGCATGTATCTATAGTGTCCATGCTAGCTGACCCACTACAGCCCGTGTGGACCTTCAGAAGAACGAAAAAAGGAAAGTTTATTATGAAGCACACAGCTTTAGGCAAGTTAACTAAACCATTTGTTCATGCATGGCCAGTCATTTGACCAAATACCTAGCTCCTTCTAGCCTATAAAAGAAGGGGTAGGGGTCCCATTTGAAAGGAAGAGAATCATAGTAAAGAAACTATACCCAATTAATCATTCCCTTTGTCCCAACCTTTAGCCATCCTTGTGCAAAGAGAAGTATAGAGAAAAGAAGTTGGAAGACAGTGGAAGAATATCCCAGGACCAGGATCGAGGAGTAGTGGTCGACTTTATCATTGTGAGGTATCATAGTGAAGTTAATAAAAGAATTTATTTTCCCATCCCACCATATGAGATTGTCATTATTGGAATATTGATTGTATGATTGATTAAATCTCTAACCTATTAGTTCATAGATCAAATGCATGTGGAGTTCTTTGTTTGTCTTTAGTGAATGTAGGTCAGCATTGGGAGGAGAGTTGCATTCAAAGAACGACCAAGCGCGAAAAGGGATGGACATCAAAACATGAAAAATAAGGTACGTCAACTTAATCTCTTGAGCCTTGTATTTACATATGAGTAATGGGGTTTAGGCATGGGATGATGGTAAAAAGTAAGAATCTTTAGGTTATTTTTGCATGCATGATAAAACCCTTAGTGCTAGTCCGTAGGAGGGATTTCCCACCCACAATAGAATTGGCGACCGTATTGGGGATATCTAGGGATTCTCAGAATATTTTGTTTTTTGGGGGGTATTTTTTTAAAAATTGGTTTCATTACTTGTTTTTAAAGTTTCTGCAAAAGTCTGAGCTAATAGAGATTCTGGTCTTCCATACCAGTTATCTCTATTTCTTTGCTTGATTGCATTTTTTTTTGAGACCCACAGAGGTACACACGGCCTGTATAAGGTCTGCATGCGTGTACCCGTGCCCTACCCTCACACAACCCATGTGTACACGCTAGCTGAGGAAGTGTCAGCCGCGTGTATGATTTCAGAAAATTTCTTTTAGAGAGGTAGTCATCCTCTCCCCTGTCAGAAGTAATCCTTCTCAGGGGTTTTTTGGAACTCATTCTAGTCTCTGTTTTTGCAGTTTTGTAGCTTAGGTTTCACCTCAGATTGGTTTTGTTCTATGAAATTTTCCTTCAATTGTTTTATTTTTCTGTCAAAGTAAGTTTTTGAGTCTTCAAGAGATTATGGTTCTCAATACTAGTAGTCTCTGCCAAAGCTTGATTGCTTGTCTTTTCATTTTTGAAGAGTTGTAGAGGTACACGTGGCCTACATATAGTTTGCATGCATGTACACACCCTCTGACCTTACATAGCTCACATCCACATGTTGGCCGTTGAACTATCAGCAGCATACCCGTTGAGAAAATTTTTGATTAAGGAGAGGCAGTCATCCTTTTCCTTGTCAAGAGGTATATCTCTCAGGGTTCTTGGTCTCTATCATAACAGCTTAGCCTAGATTGTATTCCAGCATAGCTTTCTTTTTCATTTAAAATATTTTTGTGTTTCCTAGCTTTTTAAACTTATTTTTAGCTTGAAATTTTAAGAAAAATGAGTTGCATTTTGAAAAAAAAATCCCCCTCATGGGGGGGGCATGAATTGTGCATTCATCAGTTTATTTTAGAATCTTTTGTTATTTCTTCTTTGATTGGAAGAAAATATAAAAAAAAACTTATTTTGTTAGATCTCTTTCTTTCTTGGCATTTTCTTTGCATTGTTAGTTGAAAAAGAAAATAAATTAGCATAGTGTTGTGTTTTCTTCTCATCTTAAAAGCATTTCAAAAAAAAATGTATATATATATATAATCATTATTTGCCAGTATTCATATAAGTTTCATCATTTTTCATAAAGAGTCATAACAACATCAGTTGCACTACCATACCCCTTTTGAGTAAATCAATCCTTAAAAAGAACGCTAATTAAAAATTACTAGACTTTATGTTTGTAGGGTCCATCAACTAGATTAGGCTAGAGCCTTGATTTAGGTTGGAGAGGAAACTCTTCAAGGCTATAAAACAAACATATGAGTATGTGCTGAGTGTAGAATTCTAGTATCATGAAAGTTATCTGGGACCCCCTCTAACATAGGGGCTAAACACAAGGTCGCGTGCGGAAAGGTAGCGGAGATAACCCCTCCAAAGCTGGACCAATCGTAGTGGAGAACACATATAGAGGGCTTGTCTTGGGATTCCATGGATTTCATTTGCCATAGAGCTTCGTGGGTCTCAAATCCGTTCGAGGTCCTTAGTTTTCTTTTGGACCACTTGTCTTTGATACCCTTGACAGGTTTTGGGCTCAATACCCTGCTCATTGTGGTCTACCCGACTTTCGACTATACCCGCCTGGCGACTGTTCGCGCGTTGGAAACCTAGTTTCCTATCTTTTTTAGAGACATACACAGGTGACTGCGGGGGTATACTACAATACCTAGGATAGACATCGGGCCATGCTTTGCAGAGTATACCCAGAGGGTGCTTCCATGTTCGAGTTTCACTTGCACCGGTAAGTTTCTCTAGTGTTGGTTGGTATAACTGTTCTTCCAACTAGTTAGTCGTTTGCTTGATTTTCCTTTAGGAACTTTTAGTGTGTGCTTTGTGATCCCTAGTTTTCCATAGTGATTTAGTCAGTCATTGCTTTGGGTCTCTGACCTAGGGTGGTAGACCACCCACTCCTCCGGTCATGAGGACTTTTCAGTCTTCTGCTTAGAAACGTGGAGCTACCTCTTTATATGCATTGTTTTGATAACACTAGTTTGCCAGAGTTAGTGTGTGAGACTTTTATGGATTTGAACGATCCCGAAAAGGGAGAACCTGTGCATAATATATTCATGGCTAAATTTCTCGATGATACCAACCAAGAAACCCCTTCGCAAGGGGATTCTTGTTCTTTTCCTTTCTTCGGAAACGTTGGTGTCCCTTTGATGACCACTTTGTACATTCCTGGGTTGAATGTGGGATTACCGGTTTGGTTGGGTACCATTCCAAATGTCCCAAATGCTCTTGATGCTTCTCAGTTAAGAACTTTATGTCATGGGCACCCTGTTGATGTTTCTTCATTAGCAAAGTCTTCTCCTCCTCCTTCTCCCACCTCTGGTGAAAGTACAGTTACTAGTAACCGGAAGTCTAAACGAAATAGAAAGAGGAAGAATAGGAAGAAGAAATCACCAACCTCTACAAGTCATGTTGGAGATAGGTCAAAAACCTCTACAAGTCACGTTGAAGACCA
This sequence comes from Picea engelmannii, assembly GCA_009831015.1. Classification (NCBI taxonomy): domain Eukaryota; kingdom Viridiplantae; phylum Streptophyta; class Pinopsida; order Pinales; family Pinaceae; genus Picea; species Picea engelmannii. The sequence goes on from ML801096.1 coordinate 97,389, forward strand.
GCACCCAGCCTCTGCAAGTTATGTTGGGGGCACACACCCACCCTCTGCAAGTCATGCTGGGGGAAAAATTCCAGTCACTGCTAGTCATACTGGTAATAGGTTCGTAGCCTTTGCAAGTCATGTTATCGACCCATCACTAACCTCTGCAAGTCATGTTGGAGATGTGCAACTAACCACTGCTAGTCATGCTGGGGGCATTAATTCTGTTGAGAAACCTAGATGGATAGGACGTAAGCGTAAGTTCCCTTGTAATCTTTGCAAGGGATATCACCTTACTCATTTGTGCCCTGGCATTATAGAGGTACAAAGATTGTGGTCCCTATCTACAAGCTCTTTTGATTCCGAGTCTTTTGAGGTTTCCTCACAGTCTATTCAACCATTGGTTGCAAAAGTGGTCATGCTGATGCAGTCATCGGCTGATCCCACTCCTCTTCTGGGGGGTGAGGTACCTTTAGACCATGTAGTCTCGCAGCTTATTCAGCCATTGGTTGCGAAATTGGTCATGTTGATGCAGTCATCGGTTGATCCCACTCCTCTTATAGGGGGTGAGGTACCTTTAGACCATGTAGTCTCGCAGCCTATTCATCCATTATTTGTGAAAATGGTCATGCCGATGCAGTCATCGGATGATCCCACTCCTTTTTTGGGGGGCGAGGTACCTTTAGACCATGTAGTCTCGCAGCCTATTCATCCATTGGTTGCAAAAGTGGTCATGTCAATGTAGTCATCGAATGATCTCACTCTTCTTTTGGGGAGTGACGTGTCTACCAACTACGTTTTTAGCATTTCCAATTCAGTACTTTCAAAACAAGGGGGCATTCCGCTCGTTCCGAGAACACCCCCTCCAAGCCCTAGTATGGTTTCCTTTGATTGGAATGACCTTGTTGAGCCTCGTCTTCCCTCTACCGCACCTTTTCAAATAAGGGTTGAATTTTATTCAAAAAACATTTATCGATGTATTGTGGATGAGGGAGCCTCTGCAAGTGTTTTATCCTCCTCGGTTTGGAAATTCTTGGGATCTCCCAAGCTTGTGTCTTCTTCGCATGAGCTGTTGGATTTTGACAGACGTCCTAGTGAATATTTGGGGGTTCTTCCTCAGTTACCTATATATTTAGGTGGGAAGACTATCCTTGTTGATGTTATAGTGGTGCAAGGCCCATTAGATTTCAATATGCTTCTCGGGCGTGATTATGTATATGCTATGAATGTTGTGGTGTCTACACTTTTCTGGGCGATGCATTTCCCTTACAATGGAATCATTGTCACTATCGACCAACTGGCATCTGATAATCACCATCCTAATTGGGCATTATTTCAGACTACCCCTTTATATGTTCCTAACGTTCGTGTAGACTCTACCCCGCCACGGTTTAATTATGTGGCATCTTATCCTCGATGTTCAATTACTTCTGAGTAGGAACTTGTGAAATCATGTTGGCCTTCCCGAGACTTAGTCTCAGCAATTGATCCATTGGTTTATCCAATGGGGGCATGGAAGCCCTTGTTTCCCCCTCTTAGTCCAAGTGGGCTTGAGTATTCTTCTGAGTCTGATCTCATTGTTTGTAGATCCTCAAGCCCTCATGCTTGTGATTCTTCGTTGATAGACTCTGCCAGCCCTAGCCAAAACCTCCATCGTCATATGGAGTATGGTTACTTTACTTCACCCTTTGGGACTGTCGACCCTCGTTTGTGTGATTTCTTAGATTTTTAATTGCCTTCAGATGAGGCTATCCTTGAAGCCATGACTACAGTGTCTATATCGCGAGAGGACTTGCACCTTGGTTTTTTTTTTCTTCCCTTTTGGGAGACTTTCCAAATTGACTATCGAAGAGACTCTTGGTTTGAGCCTAGCAGTGGGCTCTACCTAAACCAGTTTCATACATGAGTCATATCCCCCAACGGGTCTTCTTTTAAGACCTTTTCAAACACTCTAAACATGAAAATATTTTCGAGCGATCTTGTGGCCTTTCACGCTTGTTAAACTGAAATTTGAAGTCACGTCTATCTGGCGGTAGTTTACCCATTTTTCGGTCCGAACGGTCAACTATACGAACAAAGATATACTCTAAGGAACTTCAGTTCTCTATAAGAGTACCCTCAGGTATAATTTTACCCCTTTTTCGGGCCTGAGGGACTAAATTTACGAAAAAGGAACCCCTACGGAGTCCATAGTTAAGCTCTTTTCAGACTCTCTAAAATTGAAACGATCATCGAGTGACCTTATTCTTTCATACTCGTTAAAATGGTCTAGAAGAAAATTCCTGACGGAGTCCATAGTTAATATTTTTTCAGACTCCTTAAAAATGAAAAAATGGCTGAGTGATTTTGTCTTTATCACACTCGTTAAAATGGTTTTGAATAGACATCTTGTCGGTGCTAGTTTACCCCTTTTTCGAACCGACTAGACTACCTTCGAAAAAGGTACCCCATTGGAGTCTCCTTTTACGTTTTTTCAGACTCTCTAAATATGAAAAACCATCGAGCTTACCTTCTCTGGGCTCCTTAAACTTACACCAAAGGACATTACCATTGTGTGTCTTATTAATCGCATTTGCATATCCATGTCTTTGGCCTAATGCCAGATCCATGTTGCTCTCAACTGAACCATCTGAAGCATGCCTTATACACAATCCCTGTAGCACTTTGCCTCTGCATCTTGACACCTTTGGCCCCTGGAGGATTTTTCCCAAGTGTCCTCTTCTTGCATATGTCCCTTTGCCCTGAGAATCCCTGTGTTCCATGCACTTGGAACTAGTATGTTTGTGACACTCGATTCCTCCTTTGTAACGTAGCATTCTTTTATTCTTTTTCCAAAATTATTGAAAAAGACAAAAAAATCAAATATACCCCAAAAAGATGAAGGGAAAAGTATTTTCTTTTTATTGGCAGCACAATGAGTCACCCTTGGATAAAGCACATCTTTTCATTTTTTCTTCAAGCTCTGGGATTTAATATGACCTTAGGAAGTTGTTCTCTCTACATAGAGCTATGTCCTCCTCCATTTGGTTATTCTTCCAAACATATGGAGAGTTTTCTTCGCCTTCTGCCTCGTGGACTTATGTCAATGCCATGCTGCCTGAGTCTCATCATTTGTTGTGTTATTGTCCAAGGAAATTTTTTACCAAGCCTGAGTCGACCCCTCTGCAGTTTGTCTCTTTCCCTCATGCCCTACCATCCTCAAAGTCCAATCAAGTCTTTGTTTGAAATCAATGAAGCCTTCAGCCTGATCATCAAGATTCTCTAGTCCATGATCGACAAGCCATTGAAGACCTCTGGGTAGTGAAGTCCTACACTCATATTACACTCCTACCTGAGTTTTGAATATTTTGAAGTTGTTTCTCGAGCTCTGAAGACCTCATCTCCAACCATCAGGCCTTATTATCTTCTAGCAGATGGATACTATACATGCATATATTTTGATTTTGAGAAGTAGATCTGTTGTGTATTTCTCGTGGCTACACTTTATATAGTTATATGAAATGGATCTATAGTGTATTTGATTGGTATCCATGATTTCATTTCATCCCGAGCATGGGTATGCCTGCCTCAGTGAGACAATTTTTATTTTGCAGATGGCACCTCCCAAATTCTGGTCCCTGGGCTCACCAGTTTGGTATGTTGATAAAGATTGATAATGTATTTCGGCCATCAGATGCTCTTCTGACTTCACACATTAGGGGGCACCTGTTATAACCCTAATTTGTACCAAACATGCTTACCTGGCATCATGCCATCTCATATTCCTTCTTTTCCAAGCCACTACTAAACAACTCTTCTAAAAAACTCCATTTTTAAAGGCCCACACACCATGCTCCACTACAGCCTGCTTGTATCTATAGTGTCCACGCTAGCTGACCCACTACAGCCCGTGTGGACCTTCAGAAGCATGAAAAAGGGAAAGTTTATGATTGAACACATAGCTTTGGGAAATTTAACTAAACCTTTTGGCCATGCATGGCCAGCCATTCGACCAAATACCTAATTGCTTCTAGCCTATAAAAGAAGGGGTAGGGGTCCCATTTGAAAGGAGGAGAATCATAGTAAAGAAACTATACCTGATTAAGAATTCCCTTTGTCCCAACCTTTAGCCATCCTTGTGCAAAGAGAAGTATAGAGAAAAGCAATTGGAAGACAGTGGAAGAAGATCCCAAGACCAGGATCGAGGAGTAGTGGCTGACTTTATCATTGTGAGGTATCATTGTGAAGTTAATAAAAGAATCGCTTTTCCTGTCCCACCATATGAGATTTTCATTATTGGAATATTGATTGAATGATTGATTAAATCTCTAACCTATTAGTTCATAGATCAAATGCATGTGGAGTTCTTTGTTTGTCTTTAGTGAATGCAGGTCAGCATTGGGAGGAGAGTTGTAGTCAAATAACGACCAAGCGCGAAAAGGGATGGACATCAAAACATTAAAAATAAGGTACGTCAACTTATTCTCTTGAGCCTTGTATTTACATATGAGTAATGGGGTTTAGGCATGGGATGATGGTAAAAAGTAAGAATCTTTGGGTCATTTCTGCATGCATGATAAAACCCTTAGTTCTAGTCCATAGGAGGGATTTCCCACCCACAACACTTATGAGTCCCCTCTTCCTCCTTGGGGGGGCTCTTGAGTTCCCTAATGGAGATATATTCTTACAATGGAAGCAAAATGGAAAATGGTGAAGAAACAAAATTCCTATTCCCTCAAGAGGTGAGTGGAATGACCTATTACATTGATGCTTGAAGGATCCAAAGAGAAAATAGGATTCTCAAGGGAGAATTGAGGCAGCATAACAATACTATGAAGATATTGGTTTCTTAGTGCACCCATGGCTCTTATTTATAGCATTTCTTCAAGGAAAAATGTAATTGGATATTGGTGTGAACAAGGGGCCTTTTAGGGCACCCTCTACTCCTTGACCAGCCCCCCATTTGTATTTCCCTCATATATGAAGGTCAAATCGTGTTGGGAGCTGGTCCATAAGTGGTTGAGGGGCCGACAAGATCCATAAATGTGTCATTCATAGAAGTTTGTGGCTTTTCTCATACACAATCACGCATTTGGTGCATTATGTGCTCTGAGGGATTTGTTAGCCCATGCACTGTGCACACACCTCCTTTAGTGAATTTGCGCATGTCAATTTTTTCCCAATTGTATAGTTTTTTGCCTTTTCAATGCATTTCAGTGTTGCAGGTGAACCAATTGTTGTTGTCATTTCTTTGTTTCTATAACTTTTAGCACTAGAAGTCACCTTCAGATTGCATTGAAGGTAAGCCCAGTACCCATCAGGTTATATGTCACTATGAATTGATTTTAAAGAGGTCAAATGGATAGGAATCGAGACAATATCATTTTAACTCAGAAAACTGGACTAGCACGCACAAGCAATTGAGGTCTTCATCAACTTCAATCAGTGGTTTGTAGTAAAGGTGAGTAGAAGGAAGACTTTAGTGAGGAAATTGTAGAGTTTTTCCATGGACATCAGGTCTTCAAGCAACCTAAGGAGGAAAAACTTCAAACACAAGATCCTCTTATATTCAAAGTTTCAGGAAACTGAAGAACACCATATTAGCACTATAATCAAACATCCATCACAATACAGCTATAACAATCCATGTGAATCCTTTAATCATGGACACTTCAATATCAGAGGCAAATAAGATGAAGAAGAAAGCTTACTTATATTAAACAAGAAGTCTCAAATCATGTACATAACCAGAGAACCAGTGTGCTTCATGAAAACATTACAATGTGGGAGCCTTGATCAACCATCGAGTTATGCATTCAAGGCTTCACTTATGCGTATTTTCTGTAGACTGTGCATACAGTCTTCTATCAAACGCAATCTCTTGTATCCGAACCTTCTCTGTTAAACTGCGTATGTTATTTTCTATCAGACGTGAGCTCAAATCTGCCAATTCTTTTTGGCTTTCCATTTATGTGGTGAGACGAGGTTTCAACCACCTCCCTCACTTTAATTAACTACCTGCATAGGGATCAATATGGGCCTGAGTCAACTCGGCACCTGCATCTTTGTTGGAATTTTGTAGGGAACACTGGTAACTGGACGTGGGCGCTGATGATGATGAGTTGGCAAGGTGCTTGGCACAAATTCATAGGCTACAATGAGTGAACGGTGGCCATGTGAAAGGTTGTGGTTGGTGGTGACTGGGAATGCGTGTATGCCAGTGTAAGGGAGATGAGGTGCAAAGGCACAAGGGTGATGTAGCGAAGAGAAAGCATAGGATGGCAAAACGATGTGATAGGTAGTGGAGGTGACAGTGAAGAAAAAAAAAATGGTGGTGGAGATGACATGGAGCACAAGTGGAATACATATGTCGGGAGGTGAGAGGGGGCTAAATGACAATAGGGAAGGGACAAGCGTGCGGTCGGGCAAGTGGAGGTCAGGTGCAACGGGAGCGCAGGTGGTATGGGAAGGCGGTCTACCAGTTTACTCGGAGGGGGGGTAGGCAGGAAGCGTTAAAGAATGGGGGGTCTGATTCATTGTGGAGATGACACATCATGAGGGGCACATGCCAAAAAAACACCAACTCAGATCCCCCCCCCCTGTTAAGGCAGAAGGTCTGGGGGTTGATATGCACTGTTGACCATAGATTTGAGCACACCTCACTCGACCATTGAGATCTGCACACTTCTTAGCACAACACGCCAAAATTGTCAAGTCACTAAAAACTTAGGATAAAAACATAATGTGGGTCTCTTCAAGACCCCTTTCCTCCATGTTTTCACAAAGAAAATTTGAGCTTTGAATCCCATGGTTTTTTTTTGTCCTCTAACAATATCTTGATGATCTTTATAATTCTCTTGTTAGAGGATTATGCCAATCCATTCCCTTGGAGGTAGTAAGGAGTACAATGAATCAATGCAATTCTGAACTGTTCACAAAACTGAATCAATGGTTCAGCTTTTAAAGATGCAACAATATCAGTGACAATCTTGTTTGGACAACCAAATATTTCCATAATATCCTCAAGAAAACCAATGATTACCTTCTGGGAAACACTCATTGTGGGGATGGCTTCTATCCACTTGGTAAAGTGATCTGTGGCAATCAAGATCCACCTATGTTGACCACTTGAAGCAGGATGAATTTCCCCAATAAAATCTAGGCCCCATTGTTGAAAGGGTCTTGAAGCTACCACAGCCTTCAATGGAAAAGACCTGAGCTGCTGCTTTCCAGAGAATTTCTTACACTTAACAAAATCCTTGATATTTGCACAAACATCGGTGAATACACTAGGCCAAAAATATCCAGTCCTAATAATCTTATAGGCTGTGGTTCTCTAGAAGTGATGCTCCCCACATAAACTTTCTTGAAAATCAAACATAATCCTTTGGGTCGTCTGTGTATTTAAACATCTCAAAATCACTCCCAGAGGTTCTTTCCAATACAAGACTTGATCAATAAGACAGTATTTAATTGATTTGAGATTTACATCCCTTACCTTGTTCTTGTCCATACCATCAGGAGGTCGCAGCTTTTGTAGAAAAAATACAATGTCCTTGTACCAAGCACATTCTGCCAATGGAGGGTTGACTTGAGGACCTACATCAGACAACTCAGTTTGTTAATTTTCTGAGAAAATTTTGATGAAATTAACCCCTAAATCTTTTCCATTAGATTCATCCAACAACCTAGCTAAACCTTGGCCTTTAACCAATTTGGTGGGCTTTATTTCAAGATAAAATTCTAGGATTTTGGCAATCCACTTGTTCCTTCTTTCGTCTATGTCAGGCTAAATGAGAATCTCCTTCACAGAAGGTGAAGGGACATATGACATGACTCTTGAATGCATAACATAGACCCTCAATGCCTTGATGGCTTTGACCAAATCATAGGCCTGTTTTTCAATTATGTCATATTTTGTTTCAATTTCTCTCAATGCCCTGCTGAAAAAGGCAATGGGTTGCTCTAACCTTCAGGATTCTTCTATAATAAAACAGCTGCTACTGTGTCAGATGAAGCAAAGGAAAAAATCATAAAATCCTTGGAGTAGCTTAGGCTGATGAGAACAGGTGCTTCAGTCAATGCCCTCTTGGTTTGGTTGAAAGAATCTCTGGACTCAGCAAACCATTTCACTTCATTCCCCTTCCTGAGCATGGTTGTAATGTATCTAACCAATTCAACAAAATTAGAAACAAACCTTCTTAGAAAGTTCATTTTACCTAAGAAATATTGATCCTCTTTCCTGGATATGGGAGGTGATAAGGATTGGATGGCCTCCACTCTGTTCAAATCAATATTCACCCCTTTAGCTAACACAATGTGCCCCAAAAATTTTCCCTCTTGCATGGTAAATAAAGACTTCTTGGGATTTAAAGAGAGACCAAACTTTATTCACTTTAGGAAAACCCTCTTCAGATGATAACAATGCTCTTTATCAGACCTAGATAATACTGTGATGTCATCTAGATATATGACTACAAATCTATCCCTTTCTCCAATAAAGGTTATGTCCATGGCTCGCTGAAAGGTTTCCCCTGCGTTCATCAATCCGAAGGGAATCTTAGCATACATGAATGTACCCCAAGATTAGTGAAGGATGTCTTCTCTCTATCTTCAGGAAAGATAGAGATCTGATTGTAGCCAGAAAATCCATCAATCTTGAACATCCTAGATGTACCTATCACCCTCTGCAATATGTGCTCCATCTTTGGCAAGGGGTAATTATCCTTCTTAGAGATTATGTTCAGGTTCTGGAAATTGAAACAAATTATGATTTCTCCATTCTTCTTTCTCACCCGGAACAAGACGGCTAGCCATTCAGAATACCTCAAAGGAATGATAATCTTTGCATCCAAAATCTTTTTTACCTCTTTCTCCATAATAGGCAACAACATAGGATTTATTTTTCTCAATTTTTTCCTAAATGGTTTGGCCTCTTCCTTCAATGGGATTTTATGTTCAATGAAACTTGTGTCGTATGTTCTGATATCTTCATATGTCCCGGAAAACACACTAGCAAACTCTTTTAACAGTTCAGTATATTCATCCCTTTGTTCCCTTGACAAGCTTCTTGACAACTTGACAAATTTTGGATCCTTCTCTATACCAATATTGCACTCAGTTACATCAGCATCATCAGTTGAACCTTTAACTTTCACTGCCACATCATTCCTATCAAATAGTCTTTTCAAAGGAACTAGTCCCTTTGGAATATGATTTCTAGGCAAATGAACAATATGATGATTATCAATTTTGTTTAGAAAAACATCACGATGAGGATAACTTTTAGAATCATGATCTTGATCAATAAGTAATGCAGAAAACTCATCAACATTCTCAAGGAATATTTTGATCTCAAGATCATCCTCAAACACTTTCCAATGCTTTACATTGTCAGGTATAGAGGGTCAATATTTCACTTCTATATCATACTTGAGTTTAGGTGGTAGAGGGACTCTGAAATTACTTGATGAAACAACCAAAGAATCAGCCATGGAATTCTCTTCTCTTGGAATAAATGAAATGTTGAAAGCTAAGAAAAAACTGTCAACTAGGTCCTCTCTTCTCTTGGAATAAATGAAATGTTGAAAGCTAAGAAAAAACTGTCAACTAGGTCCCACACTTCATTTCTATAAGTTCTTAGCCTAGGGTGATTAGCTTGATAAAGATTTTTGATCTGATTGACAATTAATTTAGCATCCCCAAACACTGATATATCTTCAATCCCCATGTCTTTTGCAGTCCTCAAACCCAAAACAAGAGCTTCATACTCTACCACATTATTGGTAGTTTCAAATTCTAACTTGTAGGAGAAAGATATAGCCTCTTGAGTAGGTGAAACAAGGACCACTCTAGCACCGGCACCTTCCCTAGAAGAGGCTCCCTCAAAGAACATCTTCCAAACATAATTTATTGGAGGAGAATATTCACCAAAAGTAATGGACTATTTTCTAATTTCAAGAGGAGGTTAGGAGCATCAGTGAGCTGCAATAAACTAGATCCCAAATCAGTATCAAGTGAAAAAATAGGATTGTTGGTGGGATTTTCTTTGTCATTAATAATGTATGCCAACTGATCTTCCCTGTAAAGTCTTTTATGTTCCCCCCCAAAACATAGGAATGGTAGAATATGTGAGGTCCATGTGAGGTCCATGGTAGAATATGTGAGGTTCCTCCAAGTATTTTTATCCAATATCTTGATAAGAACATGCCAAACTTGGGGGGAACATAGGCCACCACGATATCCATGAACACACTTTTCATTGGAAAATGAAACAAGTTCACAACTAGATCTTTGATGACCCCAAGACATTTCACTTTCCTAGAGTCAAAAGAATATAAGTCATGGTAAGTCTTTGTGATTTCTAATCCAAGTTTATCCATGACATTTTTGGGCATGATATTATGAGATGCACATGATTCCATCAAACAGTTATGAAATACCTTATCATGTATGTTTAGTGATGTGTAGAAAGGAGGGGAGGAGTCATTTATATCTTCCACCAAGGATCCCAATATGACAGCATGCTTTTCATCTTGAAGATTAATTGAATCAATGGCATTTGAGGAGGGTTCGGGCTGCAACATTTTGGAAAGGTACTTTTTAAATTCTGCATTTTTTATCAACTCCAAAAAAGGTACAAGGATCCTAATCTTTTGAATCTCATGCTCGAAGATAAAAGACAAAGGAAGTTTCAAAATCTCCTTCACTTCTGGGACAAGGCTTTTGGCCACTGGTGGGGGGGTTTGTGTCTTCTTATCTTTGTTGTTGTCTGCTACATCTTTATCAGGATTTTTTTCTCTGGTAGACTGATCAGGAATGTTAGGCTTTCCTTCTTTCTTCTTGGAACTGAAGTTGTATTTATTTGGAATGCTACTAGTTTTCTCCCCCTTACTCAGCTTATTTAATTGGTTTTCCATGAGAGACTCCTCGTATGTAGATTGGGTTAAGTGGGGAAATGAGGAGGTGTCTCCAAGATAATGGATTTCAGGATCAACCTCTTCTTCCTCTCCTTCTTCATCAGTAAAAGGGTTATTTTGGAGAGGGTCTTGGATTTTCTGATCATCCCTATCCTTTTTTTCTCTAATCTCTTTGGATAATATGAGGGGTGTTATTTGGTCTTCTGAAGTTAATCCTATTTTCAAAATTAGGGGGATTTCTATAGCTCTACTTTCCTTCCAATTTCCAACTTTCCACCTCAGTAGAAAGTGACTTTACTAGCTTGGTCAATTCATCTACTTGAGGGTGGGGAGCTAAGGAACCAGAGGTTGAAGCTTCAGACTTCTCCTTTCCTCTGTCTCTATCAACCTTACTCCTAAGTTTTTCAACTACCAATATATTGGACTCCACTTCCAAGGCCACATCTTGCATATGAGCCAAGGAAGTAGTTCTTATTTCTCTTAACAGGAGGCATAAATCAGGGTCGAAAGCACTAGCATAAGTAATTTTGGCATAGGTTTCTGTAGGTTTAATATTAGCAGGAATCTCATTGTACATTTTATTAAACCTCTTTGAAAAGTCATAAACAGATTCCCCTTCTCCTTTCTTAAGTGATCCGAAATCTGTAATATAGTAAAGGAAATCCTTTTTATCCCCCGAATGTCTTAAGAATGAATCATATAGGGCTTCAATCCCATCAATAGATCCAATATCCAAGACCCTAAACCATTTCCCAGCCTCTCCATCAAGGCTATGAACAAAAATTATCATCCATACATCTTCATTCACAATGACATAATTGTCTACATAACTATAAAAGGATGCAAGGTGCTCTTCTGTAGTTATGTCTCCCTCACCTGTGAACTTAGGCAACTGCTTAAGGTAGCCACCATCTGGGATATCATTCAGAGGCTAAGAAAGGATGAGAGGGGTGTATCTAGTAGCCACTATGGAATCCATTTTGTTCCTAGGGGGATTAGCACCTGCCATTGGGATGCGAACGGGAGGAGAAATAGGAGGAGATGGAGTTTGAACAGGGGATACTAGAACTGTGTTTCTGGGTGAAAGGGGAAACAATTGAGGGTTTGGGGGGAAATTTGCAGGGCTCTAGGGAACATAGGTTTCCCCTTCTGTAAATGCAACAACTCTAGTAGGGGGAGGAGTGGCAAAGCTCGGAGTGGGAAAATATTCCAAGGTCTTGGGTTTAAAACATGGTACAAACTCAAGGGAAACAGGAGTGTCAAATATTTCTCCTTCCAAACTGAGACCAGGAGGGGAGAAATCAACAGGAACACTCCCAAACTTTAAAGTCCTTGAAACTCCAGTAGACAATGTAATAGGAGAATTATAAGCAGCTATTGGAGTTTGAAAAGAGGGATTAAGAAAATTACCAAGATCACCTGGTACAATAGATGATGTACCTTCTCCAGAGGTCTTTCCTTTTCTGATTATTTTCTCTGGGTCAGTTCTAGGCGCTGCTAGAGGCAGTTGTGGAGTGGAGCTCATGTGTCTGCTTTTCAGAGCCACAACTAAAATAGTGGAGTCTCTAGGTGAAAGTTGCAATCTTCAATGGTAATGATATCTAATGCACCTTCAAAATCAGAAGCTCTTTGTCATTCTATCCCAGGGAAATGTCTTCAATTTGTTCCCTGACAACAGTGCTAGAAATGTTAGCACTAGAAGTCACCTTCATATTGCATTGAAGGTAATCCCAATACCCATTAGGTTATATGTCACTATGAATTGATTTTAAAGAGGTCAAATGAATAGGACTCAAGACAATTTTGTTTTAACTCAGAAAACTAGACTAGCACGCACAGACAATTGAGGTCTTGATCAAATTCAGTCAGTGATTTGTAGTAAATTTGAGTATAAGGAAGACTTTGGTGAGGAAACTGTAGAGGTTTTCCATGGACATCAGGTCTTCAAGCAGCCTAAGGAGGAAAAACCTCAAACATAATATCCTCTTATATTCAAAGTTTCAGGAAACTAAAGAACACCATAACAACATTGTAATCAAACATCCATCAAAATACAGCTGTTATCACTGAAATTTCGTCCGCACAGGGCGACAAGAACTCCGCAATATCAGCACAGAAAAACAGTCATTCATGGCACAAGGATTAACTCCACAGCACAACAAAAGGGCCAAAACTATACAAAATTGGCTAAAAAATTAAAA
>ML801096.1:121393-154569 GCA_009831015.1 Picea engelmannii
ACACTATTTTTGGATATTTTGGATATCATATTTTTTGGATATTGTTTAAAATATCATTGATATTAATTTTCAAATTATGAGAATGGTGATGGGAGTCAAAAAGAGGGATGTGTTTGATTGATTGACTAGTTGTGTTTATTTTTATTAAGAAACTAAAGGGAGTCACAAGGGGTCCCACCTACTAGTTATTATTTATTAAAGACCCTTATTATTATTATATTAATTCTTCCCCTAAACTAAAAGTTAGTTGATTTTTAGTTAACTTAACTAAAAGAGGTAGTTTAACTACTTCAACTAATTTTGATTGCTTAAAGGAAAAAAGAGAAGGAGGAACAAAAGGAGAATAGAAGGAGAAAACATACTAAGGTTTTCTCTTGAGTTTTATTGAGATAGTTCAGTTTTCATTCATTCTTTAATTCATTGAAGGCCTAATTCTCTTTTATGACATCAGGGTGCTATTGTAGACAACAAGATTCAAGGCTAAATTACATCATCCAGACACTTGTTTTTCAGAGGTGTTGATATATCTTTGATAGACTATGTAGACTTGTCTGTTTATGAATTAAATTGCATGACTAATAAATGATATTGTGTAGAGTCGAGTGGGAAACAATCTGTGGCAAGCCGATCTAGCTTTTAAAGTTTAGTTTTTTACTTTCTGTCAGAAGTCCTTTTGTATGGTTTTCATCGGGGACATCTAAGTTTGACTTTGGTCCAAACTTCCTCAAGGATTTTTGTAAAGAGAATGATTCTTTTGATTAATTAGAATGAAATAAGTGATTGCTATTCTGTCTCATTTGTGTTAATTATTTACATGGTATTTTTTCTTTTGTCTCCATATTTACTTTTTCATATGTTATATTCAGAAAATTATATAAAATATTGAATTGTACAGCAATCTTTTATTTATAAAAAATCATCCTAAGCCCTTGTAGCCAATACCTGTGGATTAGGAAACAAATTTTGAGGCTATAAACATAGGGTGATATTCTCGTCTATCTTTGTAATATTCCAGATATAAAAGTATGCAGAACATAAATAAAATGCTAGAAATGGTAGATGAACAACAGTATAACTAGAACAACACCACAATAATACTGAAATGATAATTGAATAACACCAGAAAGAGAACTTTGATTACTGAGACCAGTGTTCACTTGCCTCTTTGAGGGAGAAACCTCCAGTCGAGAAGAGCTCTATTACAATAATATCAAAGACAAAATTTCTCATACCCTTGACTCCTATTTATACTAAATATGTCTAATACTTAGGGTGGCCATAACGTTAATGAATACTATATGGTTGTGGGGTCATATAAGTTATACCTAGGCGTTATGAATCCTCATTGGTATTGATATCAGGTTGTTCGAATTTTAAGAAAATGGACAGAGAGGTTATATCTCTGTGTGTTGTTTGAATAACTGTCACGGTTCAGTTAACTTCGCCTCTCCTCTACTGCATAAAACACACTATCTGCACTGGATTTTTCTACCTTACTTTTCATTTATTTCCTTGGTGGATAACTATTGGTTCCATTTCCTAGGTGGGGAGTAATAAGGAGACCTTGTGGCTTACTACCATGTCTGTATCGAAAGGCATTTTACCTGTGGTTGATATGTCTCTAAATACCTCTAGTTCTTTGTTCTATTGTTAAAAGAGAACTCTCTTGATTGTCTCCTTGTGTTTGTTTTCGACAGAGCCTAATTTTAATCTCCAAATATTCTTGATCCCTTCGAGCATCTTCTTAATTGTCAAATAATTGGCTTATCAGTGGAGTGGTTATGGAGTTTTTCGTCGATTCCCTATCTCGACTTTCTATAATTAAATTGATTGAACAGTTACAGTTGGGAATGAGTAATTATATCTAGTTGAGGGTTGTTATCTTTTTGTTATGATTCCATTCACTATGTTCTTACAAAATGATCTTAATTGCAAATTGGAAAGACCTTTGTTTTTTCTAGGCCCAATCAGGGTTATAGCTAATTGTGGAAATGGTGACTATGTGTAATTGGTTATATTCACCTTTCATATATTATTGAATCATCGTGTAGATTATAAATGGTTATATCGACAGTAATGAGGTTTGGGTTTTATGTTGAATCTAGTTTCGTTGCAAAATCTTATTGGTTGATATGATGAAGACTGTGTGTAATCGGGCATGTTTTGGAAGTCTGCTCGTATTTTAAAAAGGGACCTGTGCATTTTTTAAATTGGGCAATGATTGTAAATTGGAAGACAGTGGATGTTTTTATTATAGCGATGCATTATGGGATAGAGGTCAAACATATCGTTGTCTATTTTTTATTTTTTTTAAAGGGAGGCAAGGAAATAAAAGATCATCGTTTTCTTAACAGGACTATTGAAATGGAAAGTTGTTTCGATTATGAGTATGATTGCACAGACCATTCTGAATTGAGAAATTTTGGAAAATTTAAATGTTGGAACAACGAGCAGTTTGATACACAGTAATTGTTGGTATGGTGTTGGTATTTTTTTGGTTTGATTTTAGTACAGAGTTATGATTATTGATTACTTAATTTGTTTTATGAATAGTATCCATTAATTTCCCTACCATTCTCTCACTTTTCCACACATTACAACTCCCCTCACATTCCCAGATTCACTTTGCACGCCATGTTCTTAAAATTAAATTATAATTAAATGAAAACTCTGTATTATAGCAATTGAAGGATGACACAGAGATGAGTTACAGTTGACATGTTTTTTTATTACAACATGGTTGATTGTTAGATAATTTGTTGAGAAGTAATCATGATCTACTCCCGTTCATTTTATCATTTTTCACTCAATACAACCCCTCATATATCCCAGAACCCTTATTCACCCCCTTGTCATTGACAAGTATTAAACGATTTTTATGGATTGGATTGCATGAGTCTGATGTGTTGTTGAGCCAAACTTTGTTTCATATTTAAAGAGATGTCATGTATGGTTTGTTTACGAAGCTAGTTGCTAATAAACGATGCATACAGGAATGAGCTTCTTCAGCAGAGGAAGCCATGGCCGGATTAATAAGGGAAGAGGAAATTGGAATAGGGGCCCTAGAAGGCCAAGGTTTTCAGTACATTTTGATGTAGATCCAAAAGAGTTGAACCAACTATTCCAAGCTAGATTTTTCAACTGGATTGGACAAGGGGTAGTCCAACCTAGGCTAGAAAGGCCTCCCTTCCAACCCCAACATGTCCCTGGCATCCCAGTTCCCCCTCATGTCTCATTACAACCTGAAGTCCATGAAAGTGATAGATGGTAAGATATTTTCCACCTAGCAGTCTCCCAACATCGTGGCTAGCCCAATTAGTCTCTACCTACTCCTCCTCCACTGGTTAAGCCCTTGTAGCCAATACCTGTGGATTAGGAAACAAATTTTGAGGCTATAAACATAGGGTGATATTCTCGTCTATCTTTGTAATATTCCAAATATAAAAAGTATGCAGAACAGAAATAAAATGCTAGAAATGGCAGATGAACAACAGTATAACCAGAACAACACCACAATAATATTGAAATGATAATAGAATAACACCTGAAAGAGAACTTCAATTACTGATACCAATGTTCACTTGCCTCTTCGAGGGAGAAACCTCCAGTCGAGAAGAGCTCTATTACAATAATATCAAAGACAAAAGTTCTCATACAATAATATTTAGACAAAAGTTCTAATACCCTTCTAGAAGCAGAAGCTTCTATTAGGTCTTCTTACATTCGAATTATTCTTCCTTATTGCTAGGCCTTATTAATATTTACCTTTATGACATCAGAATATAATATTATACCTATGTGAGGGGTTAGGTCCCTAACATGCCCTCCCCCTTAAAAACAACCTTGTCCTCAAGGCTTCAGATGTGGAAATTACTACAAAATGGTAGTTGGTTCCCAAGTGGCATCTGATGAGGTTGTATCTTTCCACTGGACTAACACTTCCTTGATGGTTCATTGATGTAGGCTACACTAACGCTGGTCCAAAATGGATTTTGGTTGTATCCAAGTGGAGCCTTCTTTGTCTAACTCGAGAAGGTTGGCTTGAATTTGGAACTTAGTTCCAATCACCTTCTTTAAGCAGGAAACATGAAAAATGGGATGTAGCTTAGACTGACTGGGAAATGATAACTGATAGGCCACCTATCCCACATGCTTGAGAATGGTATAAGGACCATAAAATTTGGGTGCAAATTTTTTACAATGGTCATCCTTGACGAAATTTTTCTTGTAAGGTTGCAGTCGAAGAAACACCCAATCCCCTTCTTAAAATTGACGTTCAGAGTGACCTTGATCTGCTTGTTTCTTCATGCGATTCTGGGCCATGAACAAATTCTCTTTGAGGGTACGAAGAATAGCCTCTCGAACTGTAAGCATTTGGTCAACTACCTGGACCTTTGAGACACCTAGTAAATATGAGAGAACTGAAGGTGGCTTTTTTCCATATACCGCTTCAAAAGGAGTCATGTGGGTAGTTGTATGGTATGAAGTGTTGTACCACCATTCAGGGAGTGGTAACCATTGAGCCCATTGATTTTTCTTTTTCGATGCAAAACACCTCAGATATGTTTATAAATATGTGTTGACAACTTTAGTTTGACCATCATTCTGGGGACGATAAGTTGTGCTGAGATGCAATTGGGTGCCTTGTAGCTTGAACATTTCTTGCCAAAAATTGCTAGTGAAAGTTGGGTCGTGATCAGAAACAATAGAATGTGGCATGCCATGAAGCTTGAAGACCTGATCCATGAAAATTTGAGCCACAGTGGATTTTGTAAATGGGTTTTGAAGAGAAAAGAAATGAGCATACTTGGAAAGTTGATCAACTACCACCATGATGACTAATTTATTGCTTGATTTAGGTAAGCCTGTAATAAAATCCATAGAGATATCCTGCCAAATAGTAGGTGGAATCGAAAGTGGTTGTAGTGTGCCAGGAGATTTGATTGTTTCTCCCTTGTTGAGTTGACACACATCACATTCATCCATGAAATCACGAACATCCTATTTCATACCATCCCAGAAAAAAAAGAACATTTGACCCTGTCATAGGTTTTGGTAAACACAGAGTGCCCAACTGTGGGTGTAACATGAAGCTCAAAAAGTACCATGGATTTAAGTTTTGACTGTTTACTTCAATACAAATGGCCTTTGTATCGAAGCTCATCATGGAGCCAAGATTACAATGGGGAAACTGGAGAATTGGACTGCAATTGTTGTATCAGATGCGAACTTTTGGGATCGTGTAGCCATCCCTAGCGAACATCTTGGAGCCAATCTGGTACAATGAAGGAGAGAGAAAAAAGGGACCCTTCATCTTCATATTTTCGGGAAAGTGCATCCGCAACCACATTGTCTTTGCCTTTCTTGTAAATGATCTCATAATCATATCCAAAGAGCTTAGTCACCCATTTTTGTTTCTTTGGGGAGGAAATGTGTTGTTCCAGAAAATACTTGAGGCTTTGATGATCTTTCTTAATTTGGAATCATTTCCCCAATAGATAAGGGTGCCAAATATCAACGACATGAAGAATAGCCAACATTTCCTTTTCATATATTGATTTTCCCAAATTTCATTCAGACAGTTGTTTACTGGTAAAGGCCAAAGGTTGACCCTCTTACATAAGGACAGTGGAAATTTATTTCCCTAAAGTGTCACATTATAGGACAAAGGTCTTGGTGAAATCAGGAAGGGTAAGGACTGGAGTGGTGCACATGTCCATCTTCAAGGTTTGAAAATCCTGAGAAGCTATTGGGGTCCAAGTGAAAGAACAATTTTTAAGGAGTGCAGTGAAAGGTGCCGCAATATTTACATAATTCTTAAAAAACTTGCGATAATAACATGTTAAGCCAAGAAATCAATGCAATATTTTGAGAGTCTTTGGGTGAGGCTAGTCTTTCATAGCTTCAATCTTTTTAGGATCCACCCTGGCATCGTCCTTGCCAACAAGATGACCCAAGTACTCGACTTCTGAGGCGCCAAAAGCACATTTAGATTGTTTCAGGAAAAGTTGGTGCTAAGAGAGTAGATGGAGAACTCAATCCACATGAGCAAGATGGTATGTCTAGGTTTTTCTATAGATGAGGATAACATCAAAGAAAACTAAGAAAAAATAACAAAGAAAAGGATGGAATACATGATTCATGAGGCTTTGGAAAGTGGAGGGAGCATTACACAAGCCAAAGGGCATGACCAAAAAATCATAGTACCCCTCATGAGTTCTAAAGGAAGTCTTAGGAATATCTTCCTCTTTCATATGGATCTGGTGGTATCCAGAATGAAGATCAAGTTTAGTAAAGAAATGGGCACCACTCAATTCATCCAAGAGGTCATTAATGACAAGAATGGGAAATTTGTCTTTAATGGTAAGTTTTTTGAGGGCACAGAAGTCAGGACACATACGCCAAGAACATTCTTTCTTCAGGACCATGACCATAGGAGAAGACTATGGGCTCATACTCGAGCGGATAACACCTACGTTAAGCAGTTCTTGAACCATTTTCTCAATTTAATTTTTTTGGGAAAAGGGGTGACGATAGGGACAAATATTGGGAGGAAGGCTTCCAGGGACAAGGGGAATGGAATGATCATGAACACCACAAGAAGGACGGAGTCCCTAGGGAGTGGAAAAAACCACTTGATGTTTAGAGAGGATGGATTGGAGGTCTTGCTGCACAGAGGGTGTCTTTGTTGCTTGTATGGCATGGAGTTGAGAAATAATGCCAGAATGACATTGTTTGAGAAGATTTTCCATGCAATGGGAACTAATGATATCAAGGGAACTGGCGGTGATGACTTGGAACTTATATTATTGGCCCTCCTGGTCGAATTGCATGGTTAATTCCTTAAAATTCATGAGAATGGGACCCAAAGTCCTTAGCTAGTATGCACCCAACACAATGTCACAACCACCCATGTCGATACAAAACATATGATATTTAATATGGTAGTCACCAATTTGGAGACACACATTTTCACAACGCCCTCCACATTTCATGGATCCACCATTAGCAATCATGATTTTTAAATTATTGATTGCATGGATATAGAAATTAGTTTCTTGGTCAATGCAGTGATGAATAAAATTATGGGTGCTTCCAATATCAACAAGAATGATGACCTTTCTATGATTGATGTAGACAATTAGTTTGAGGGTTTGGGGAGAAGAGAAGCTAGTGAGAGCATTTAGGGAAATGACCGGTTCGACTTCGATAGGGTCTAAGGGAGGTGTTATGTAAGTGGGTTCATGTGACACCAACATAAGGGGAGCTTCAACATCCTCTTCTAAAACATCCTCCGAGATGGCCATAAAAATATTTTGTTCCTTACACTTGTCTCCTGGAAAATATTTTTCATCACAATTATAACAAAGGCCTTTGAGTTGGCATTCAGCCATTTTGGCCCTGGTCAATTTTTGGATATTTAGTGGGGTAGAAGGAGGAGTGGGATTTACTGGTTTAGTGTGAGGAATAAAAGAGGGTTTATGGTTTTGAGAAGAGACAACCTTTTGTGCTTCCTTATCTCTTTTAATATCCTCCACCCAACTCTGAGACTGAGCCAGGAGGACATGGGCACAAATATCATCCTTAAGGCCACTGATAAAACATTCTCAGAAAAAAGTATCAGACATGCCCTCTGTACGAAAAGATAGTCACTCAAAAGAAACTATAAAGTCTTTCACTGTGCCAGATTGTTTCAACTTTGTCAAATGGCCTAAATGGTTGGTGTTAGTGTCAAATCGTTCATAAAGCTCTGCCACAAAGTGTTTCCAAGCAACATACCCTTGAAGGGAGTTTTTTCTCCATTCCCACCATTGCCAACGTTCTTGATCTAGATGGAGAAAAACATACCGGAGTTTGGCCAAGTCATTTGTAATGTCATAAAGAGAGAAATAATGTTCCATTTGAGTTACCCAACTAGTGGGATCCGAGCCATAAAATTTGGTCACATCCACACGCAGAAGGTGTAGGTCATGTTGAAAGTGATGGGGATGAATATTATGGGAATGAGAGGAAGTTTCAGCTTCGGTATGCAAAGGTGGGTCAGATAAAGGGGGATCTGCAGGGATATGCAGCTTGGTGCAAATCATCGAAGAGACATATTCAATATGGGTATCAATGTCTTGTTTGAGGTCTTCTTTGAGTTCCTCGATTGAGGCAGTGATGGAGGAATGCATGTTTTTATTTATGGTGACAATATTGGCACTGAGCTGTCTCACTTCTTGTTGGGTCTCTGTGAAATTAGATTGCAAGGTATTGAAGCGAGCTTCCAAGTCTTGGCTATGAGTATGGGCCATGATGACTAGGGAACTGAAAAGCAGTGGGTGGGGTCAAAAATTTTGCTGAAAAATGATAGGTATAAATGTGATAAGGGAGAAGAGATAAATCCAATGGAATAGGTCTCAAATAATGGTGCAACAAAATCCAGAATTTTTTTTTTTACACCTGCGGAGTTATATTTTGGTCTGAAGAATACTGCAGTGATGAAATGCCCAAATGCTTAATCAGGAATAAATGTGTAGTGATTTGGCAACGCAAACACAGTTGCGCGGAAATAGATCTTGTCTTTTTTTTCATTTTTTTTTCGTCCCCAAAGGTTAGGTATTCAAGGGTTCTACAGATAGGGGTTTTCCCTGTTCTATAGCTCTCTGATATACATGTGGGGTCCAACATTTGTACTCAACCCAATATCTCAGGGCACCAACTAATGAGGCTATACCATGCCCTTATCCGTAATACCCGAATACCCAGGTACTAGAGAGTATCTTCCTGAGTGTTGTTCTTAGTGACACTATAGTAGTTAGGTGGTTGATCGGTTTATTTAAAGAGGGCTTCAGGAAATCTAGGTCGATCCATATATAGGTGTTGTCTTCTGCGCTACCACTCGAAGGGATACCAATAGGGGTTACAAGGGTGGCCAACAGATGTTCTCTTACGTACCACTTGTATTTCCTGCATGTATGAATCCCCAACCATGGGTTTATGCATGTAACGATAGATCTTTGTAGCTTCAAGACATCGGAATATGTCTCTACCCTGGAAAAAAATTTACCCACAATTTCCTGCTGAGGAAAGTGCTCTGATACCACTTGTAATATTCCAGATATAAAAAGTATGCAGAACAGAAATAAAATGCTAGAAATGGCATATGAAAAATAATATAACCAGAACAACACTACAATAATACTGAAATGATAAAAGAATAACACCAGAAAAAGCACTTCGATTACTGAGAGCAATGTTCACTTTCCTCTTCGAGGGGGCAACTTCCAGTCGAGCAGAGCTCGATTACAATAATATCAAAGACAAAAGTTCTCATACCCTCAAATCCTATTTATACTAAATATGTCTATCAAAAGAACCATCTAGAGGAAGATCCTTCTAGAAGTGGAAGCTTCTATTAGGTCTTCTTACATTCGACTTATTCTTCCTTATTTCTAGGTCTTATTAATATTGACCTTTATTAAATCAAAATATAATATTCTACCTATGTGAGGGGTTAGGTCCCTAAAACTCTTTCCTTAGCCAAGAAAGATCTAAAAATGTTTTAGTAAGATCAATTCATATATTTACCACAACATTTATTTGGCGACCATACTGGGGAGATCTTCCATATCTCTCTGGGTGATTTTTATGCTTGATTATCATCGAATATATCTACTTTTCTTATATTTATTCGTTGATTGTTTCATTTTTTAATGGTTGTACCTGTTGCAAGGCAGCCTAATATTGAGCCCGATCTTCAATATCAAACCATCATTGCTTTAAAATTGTTTAATACCATCTTAGATATCGCTAATACCCTATTTGAGCTTAATCGCTCATGGGAAGCAATTGAACAGGACATAAGTGCCCAAGAATGTTGAGAAGCTAGGCATAGACAGCTTAGGAATCAACCATAAATTTATTTTCCTTCAGTTTTGATCTTCTTTTCATGTCCTTAGACCCTCATGTCTCTAGGAGAAGAAGAGGTTTGTCACTGGAAATTAATCCTATTGCTGAAATAGGAAGAAGGAACGTTGTGTTATCAACCCAACAAAGTACTCTAAGGAGAACCTTGTCTGATTTATCTAGTTCATCTTTCTCTCCCTTACCTATCATTCACAAGATGGCATATAGTGGTGGATCTAGTGGAACTAGAGGTGCTTCTTCATCTCAATATTCAGCTTTGTCAGTGATTGGTAGCTTATATAGTCACCAAGTCCTTGTCCAATCTACCAAAAACCCCGACAAAGTCATTAAAAAGTATGGTCTTTTTCATTTTGAAGAAGATGCTACAACCACCCCATGGCATGTTTCCTCTCCTCTTAATCTGGCACCTGCT
Organism: Picea engelmannii; assembly: GCA_009831015.1. Classification (NCBI taxonomy): domain Eukaryota; kingdom Viridiplantae; phylum Streptophyta; class Pinopsida; order Pinales; family Pinaceae; genus Picea; species Picea engelmannii. The sequence continues at coordinate 131,715 of ML801096.1, forward strand.
ACTCATCCACTCCTAAATTCAAAGAGAATCTCCCTAGGTTTTCAGGGAATAACACTGTCACTATGAATGAACACTTGGTGGCATTTTCTAATGCCTGTCACAACATAGGAGCCAATGACAACGATACTTGTATGTTCTTATTTGTCAATTCTCTTGAAGGGAAGGCTGCAGCTGATTTCTTCGATATCCCTCCTAATATTTTATCTACTTGGGAGGAATTAGTCTATTGGTTCAAATATACCTATGGAAAATCCAAAATCCCATTCGAGCAATTACAGGAATACAATATCATCGCTTATAATTATGGCGAGACTATCAAGTCCTTCAACTTGTGTTTCACTAAGTTATACAATCAAATCCCTGAACTCATTCGACCTCATAACCAAGTCTCTTTCATGAATTATTATAATGCATTGCCTTCCCCCTATCGTCATAGGCTTGAGGAAAATGCCATTGATAACCTCGGTTCCGCTCTGCATACTTTTTTAGAGTATGAATAACATCTTGAAAGAATAGGTCTTCCTAAGGGAGATTTAGTTAAACAGACAGACATGTCCACCCTCTTACAGCTTGTATAAGACATGAATAATCAAATGATAGTGTATAACAGAAAAGGAAATGTCTTCTATCTTACCCCTGGAGCTTCATCTTCTTCTGCACCCCCCTTTAGAAATCCAAATGAAAACAATTTTTCAACCTAAAGCTATCATGCCTCGTAGTTGGTGTAACTTTTGCAAGGAACACCATGAGGAAAGTACATGTGAGGTAAAGAAGAGTTCCAAAGATAAAATATTTGGTAAGAGACATGAAACTACCATCATTGTCCTAGACTTTGCAGATCCAGAAGATGTCATAATCATAAACACTAGAAATAAATCCTATGCTCCCAAAATCAAATATGATCCTCCCCACACTTATTCTATCCCAATATCATCCTCACCAACTTCTTTTGTTTAGTTTCCTAAGTCTCCTGATAGTCAAGGAACTACCTCCCCTCTCCCCTCTTCCAAATACAACATTCTAAATTAGTTGGCCAACATCAAAGCAGATGCAACCCTTCTGGACATGGTCGTCATCCCTAAACAACATAACCATCTAAAACAATTCATGGAAGGAAAATATTTCATTGTATCCAACCTCTCTAAAGAGGTAGATGAAGAGGATTCCTCTGTAAATAAAGTAGGTGTACATAACTTTAGACAAATTGTAAAAAAAAACTCGTTTTATATTTCTATAAAGATTTTGGATAAGATTTCCCATTGTTTCCTCATTGATGGCAATTTGGGCCCAAGTGTAATGTCGAAGATTATTATGGAAGTGATAGGCTTGCCTTGTACAAATGAAAATGCCAGAATCATTCTCTCTTATAATATTGTACAACAAACAACCATAGGTTAAATCAAGGACGTGACCTTGGTTTTGTGCGCGCACCCTGAAATTAGGACAACCCTTAATATTCAGGTAATCGACATGTCAGTAAGTAACTACTCGATCATCCTAGGAAGAGATTGGAAAGATTTTATGGGTGGATACCTCTCACTCAATGGGACACACTTATCCATTCCTCAGAATGGTAAAAATATCATAGTACTCAGAGAGGGGAGAATTTCACTTTACATATAAAGTGTCCCACATCCTAATGTGAATTATATCAAGGAGGACCTAGGAGTGTATTCCATCATTGCCGAGGAGGAAAACACTACCTTGCAACAAATCAACTTTGATGATGGGATGTAGCATATGCACTTTGATGGTTCATGCTCCAATGAAGGAAACAGAGCTGGTATTATCTTGTACTCTCCTGTGGGGAAAATTCATAACTTTTCTTATAGGTTAGAGTTTTCTTGCACAAACAATGTCACTGAATTCGAAGAATTACTATTAGGCATTGAAAATGCCTATAATCTGGGTTGTGGTCACCTTACATTTTTTGGGGATTCTAAGCTTGTTGTGAACCTTGTACGTAAGATATACTCTCCTAGCAACAAGTTGATGAAACTATTTGGGCACTTATCTCAAACCTACTATATTTCAACATCACTCATGTTAAAAGGGAATTGAACTCAATGGTTGATTGGTTAGTTGTTTTTGCAGCCTCTCCTAATCGGAAACTTCTTCCACAAAGACCTTATTGTACTTTTCAATCTCTATATCGTCCACATATCCCTGACAATATAGAATCATGGCAGGTCTTCCCTAGTGACGAGAGCATCTATGATTTCATTCAAAATGAACCTTATAAGCCTAAGGAAATTATATCAATGGATGATAACAATATTCCTAAGGGCTTGACTTCTCTATAAAGTTCATTTTCATCGAGTGATGCAGGAAACAAAGAGAAACATAAATAAGAGGAGTCGAAAAGGAAAGTGGGTGAACCCATTTCCTTGAACATTGGAACACCCGAGTCTCCAAATAATGTTAAAATAGGTGCCCAATGTTCTGATGAAGAAAAATTGAAGTTTGCCAGACTTCTTGGTGAATTTCAAGATCTTTTTTATTGGTCTTATGAGGATCTTCGTGGTTTTGATCCTGCTCTTATACAACATGTAATTCCTATCAAGGAGGGCATAAAACTAGTTAGGAAAAAACAAATACCTATTAACTTTGCACTGGAAGAAATTGTTTGAAAGGAGTTGGAAAAGCCCTTGAAGGATGGGATTATCTTTCCGGTTAAGTATTCAGAATAGGTTTCTAATTTGGTCCCCGTTCGGAAAACAATTGTTCAGATCAGATTATGTGTAGATTTTCTCACATTGAATTGGGCTAGTATAAAATATCACTTTTCTCTCCCTAATATGGTAATGATTTTGCAGCAAGTTGCAGGGTCACATATGATGTCCTTGCTTGACAATTTCTCTGTTTACAATCAAATCAAGGTAAAAAGGGCAGATAAATATAAAACCACTTTTATTACTCATTGGGGCACTTTTTCTTATGAATGTATTCCTTTTGGCTTATCCAATGCAGGTTCCACTTTTCAAATAGCTATGCAAATATATTTTGACGATTTGATCAGAAAGATTATTCAGATCTATCTTGATGACTTAACTGTGTACTCTAAAAACTGATTAGATCATTTTGGTCATCTTAAAAGAGTTCACATGCAATGCAGGAAATTTGGCATTTCTCTAAATCCTTCTAAGTCTATTTTCAGCGTTACCAAGCCCAAGCTCCTTTGACACATTGTCTCTGATTCAGGAATAAGCATTGATCCTGAAAGGATTGTTTCTATCCTAAATCTACCTTCTCCCACTTCCAAGAAGGAGGTTCAATCTTTTATGGGGGTTATTAACTTTGTCTATAGGTTTGTTCCTGATTTTGTTGTAATGGTCAAGCCAATTCATAATCTGATTAAGCAAGATCGTTCATTTTCTTCGACAGATGATGTCGAAGATGCTTTTGTAGGGATCAAGAAAGCAATTAGTTATGCACTGGTTTTGGTGAAGTCGGATTTTGAGAAAGAATTTATGATATATAGCAATGCCACAAAGAAAGCAGTTTATGTTATCCTCATGCAAAGTGATGACCAAGGTAACGAAAAACCAGTGGCTTACATGAGTCAAAGCTTGTCCGATGATGAGTTTAAATATTCTTTTATTGAAAAACATGCTTTCTCTCTTGTTAAAGTTGTTGAAAAAAATTTCCACTTCTTCTTAGGTAAGAATATGTTGGTAAAAGTCCCTTTACCCGCTGTCAAGTTTTTTCTCTCACAGACTTATATTTCAGAGAATCTTGCACATTGTCTTGCCAAGATCCAAGAGCATGATTTAACTATCGTGATTTCTACCACCATTAAGGGACGTGACTTAGCCCTTCACTTAGCTCAGGATGTTGAAACTAGTGAAGAAATTGATGAACAGGATAGTTCTCTATTAGCATTGTTCTACATTGATAATCAGATTCTTCATGTGTCTGAACATCCTTGGTATAATAATTTGGTTTACTATTTTAAAAATCAAAGATGTCTAGATAACTTAGACACTCATCAAAGAAAAAGGCTCTGACTCGAATATGCTAGATATGTCATTATAGGAGACTTATTGTTTAGAAGATATGTTGATGGTATGTTGCTTCGTTGTGTAAACAATGAGGAAGCACAGAAACTGTTGCAACAAACTCATGGTTCTTGAAATTATGTTATTCATGTAGGAGGTCATTTTTCTACTAAAACTACTAATTTTAAGATTACCAGAAAAGGATACTATTGGCCTTCAATATTTCATTATTCTTATGTTTTTTCGAGATCTTGTGACAAGTGCCAAAAATTTGTTGGGAAAGAACGCCTTTCAGCCATGCCATTACAACCTATCTTCCCAGACATTCCTTTTTAAAAATGGGGTTTGGACTTTATAGGTCCTATTAATCCTTCGTCTTCAGCAAGACAAGTATTTATCTTGACAACTACAGACTATTTTACAAAATGGGTCAAATTTGTCTCGCTTAAACATTCGACAGATGATCAGGTGATTTCTTTCCTTGAAAATAATATTTTTTCCAGATTTGGTCTTCCTTTAGATATTATTACAGACAATGGTCTTGCTTTTATTTCTGTTAAGTTGACCCAATTTTTAGCTAATTTGGGGGTTAAACACTTTATCTCACCATCTTATTAACCCTAAGGGAATGGGTAGGCCAAGTCTACCAACAAGAATCTGGTGAGAATTTTCAAAAGGCTCATCGAAGATAAGCCTCGTCAATGGCACACTCTCCTCACTTATGCCCTTTTGGCAGATCGAGCTACCACCAAGGTGATTACTAGTTGCACTCCTTTCCATCTTATTTATGGTCAAAAAAGCCATTCTTTCTATTGAGTTGGAACTTTCATCCTTAAGGTTACTGCTACAAGTTGAAGAATTAAATTCTTCTGATGATTCAAAAAGGATGAATGCACTCCTGGATTTAGAGGAGAAAAGGACGCTTTCCTTGGGTGATATAAAAAGGAGACAGCAAATTGTTAAAAAATATTTCAAAAAGAGTGTCAAAAATGTCAAATTTAAATTCAATGAGAAAGTACAATTGTGGGATTCATCTCATGTTGATAGGGGAAGACATTCAGAGCTTCAAAAATTATGGTTGGGTCCTTTCAAGATCGCTTTTGTCCTGGGTGAAAATTCTTACATTCTAAAATATTTACAAGAGCGATTTTTTTCCTACAGCACTAATGATTCTCACTTAAAACATTACGTGGAACCAGCTTGAAGAGTTAACATTGTTTGGATTGTTATGTATTTTAGTAGTTTTCAATTCTTCTTTCATTTTTGTCATTTCAATTTTGCTTACATTTTAGTAGTTTTTATTTCTGCTATTTTCATCTCTGTCATTTAATTTCTGCTCACTCCCATTTTGTTGTTTCATTTCTGTTATGACATTTCTTTCTTTTTGTTCTTTTGACTTCATTTTTTGTCAAAAATAAAACGTTGGATCAATTTTTCCACAGCGACACTTCTGCAAAGTATTGTTAATCAATAACAATAAATCTTACATGATTGTTATGATGTTCCCCATGAAGGCATCATTGAATTTGTTATCTACTTTCAATGATGTTTTATGAGATAGTTGTTTACATCCCGCTTCTACTTTGCATTTATTCATCCATTTTGAGATTCAAAAGAGCAAGTTCGGAAAAAATTTATCCTTGAAGTCAAGAGCAAGTTTTAGTTGAATGATTATGCTTACAGGGATAAACCCCCTCATACTTAACACTTTCCATGAGTTATTCCCAAATTCCCGATCATATTTCCATTAAATCTGCTCACTTCCCCCTATTGCATAATCATTCTGATTTATATCTTCTTGATCTGATGTTACTTGGTCTGTGAAACCAGACACTCTGAGTTCTTAATATGTTGGAAACAGATTTCACTGTGGAGTCACCAGTTTGTTGACGATTAAAATCGCAATGATGAGTTCTGCCCGCAAAGTATTGCTAAAGCTCTATTATTTAAACTATGCTAATAATATAATACTAGTAGGTGGGACCCCCGTGTAGACTGGAGGCTCAAAGATAGACATATCACACATTTTTTCTGTTGTTTTTTCGACGTTTCTTACACATTCCTACATGGTTGACAACCCATTCTTGGTTTTTTTTGACATAGTAACAGGTGGATGATGCATTTTATGGGATGTTTTTGCAATTCAAGGCATTATTTTTTATGTTATGATGGGAATGTATTTGCAGTTGCTATGATTTAACCATGTCACAAATCATCGTGATCAACTACCTAGACACATATATACAAGAGATATGTTAGTGACATCATAATAAAAACAAGGAAGAAAACCTATGAAAAAATATTAAAGGAAAGGAAGTTATGTTTGAGATATGTTAAAAGGCTATATGCAAATGGAAAAGTAAAAGTGATGTTAGTGCTAATCCTAATAATTATACTATGGTTGGTTAGTGGCTATGCGATTTTTATTAGATTTGATTTGGGCACATATAACATTGCAATACATATGATATGGCATAGAACTTGGCAAAAGTTAATGTGTGAATTTTTGGGTGGTGCATTGGGCAAGGGATATCGTCACAGATTTCAATTGTTTGGGCATTGAATACATGGTTTAATGAATTGGTGAATGTTTGGTTGTCTTGTACCTTGAAATTGAATAGGATAGGAGATGGAAGAAACGTGCAGTAAATGCATGTCACTCCATACTCCCCCTATGGGTCATCACCCTAGCATTGTTCCTTGTTGCATTTTTGGCCTGTTAGTTGTGAAGCTCTGCATTTCAGGCTCTTGGGGAAGGCTCAGCCAGCTCATCGTTTTTAAGCTCTTAGTTATAGGTATGGTTCTTTTTCACTCCATCCATGAATTATACTCTGTGTATGAACAAACAACAACTCAGTAATGCTTGGTTTTGTGTGTTCCTAAGAATTTAAACAGTGTAAATATTTGATATTTCTCTCTATGATGATTGTGTAATTGTTTCGGATTTGCAAGCAAAAGAATTGGTTTTTGATTGACTGGTGCATTCACTGGTTGTTCTGTCGGTTTAAAATTGTGGTGGGTCTCTGTGGATAATAAGTGAATGGGTTATATATCGCTCTGTATTAATGGTGGAGGGTTTTTCTCTGTGTATTATTATCGGTTGTTACCTCACATTCATGAGTGTAACCCTATCCAGTCGCATTTGGATTTCCATTCGGTTATTGTGTATTTTATTCATACCAAATTCATGTTCGTGGGCTCATTCTCATTGTCCTTTCACCAAAGTACCCCAAATTCCAGTATTAGGGTTGCCATAACGTTAATGAGTATTGTATGGTTGTGGAGTGATATAAGTTATACCTCTACATTATGCATCATCATTGGTATTGATGTCAGGTTGTTCGTCTATTAAGAAAATGGACAGAGAGGTTATATCTTTGTGTGTTCTTTGAATAACTATTACGGTTCAGTTAACTATGCCTCTCCTCTATAACGTAAAACGCACTATGTGCACTGGATTTTTGTACCCTACTCGGTATTTCTTTCCTTGGTGGCTAGTTATTGGTTACATTTCCTAGGTTGGGAGTAATAAGGAGACCTTGTGGCTTACTAATCTGTCTATATCAAAAGGTATTTTACCAGTGGTTTATATGTCTATGAAGACCTCCAGTTCTTTGTGCTATTGTTAAAAGAGCACACTCTTGATTGTCTCCTTGTATTTAGTTTCAACAAAGCTCGATTTTAATCTCCAACTGTTCTTTCTCCCTTCGGAAATCTTCTTGATTTTCAAATATTGTCTTATCAGTGGAGTGTTTATGGAGTTTTTCATTGATTCCCTATCTCGTCTAAATTCTATCATTAAATTATTTGAAAAGTTACAATTGGGAATGAGTAATTATATACAGTCAAGGGATACTATCTTTTTGTTATGATTCCATTTAGTGTGTTCTTATAGCGTGATATTAATTGCAAATTGGAAACACCTGTGGTTTTTCTAGGCCCGATCAAGGTTATAGCTAATTGTGGAAATGGTTACTATGTGTAATTGTTTATGTTCACCTTGCATATATTATTGAATCATCGTCCAGATTATAAATAATTATATCGACAGTAATGAGGTTTGGGTTTTATGTTAACTGTGGTTTCGTTGCAAAATCTTATTGGTTGATATGATGAAGACTGTGTGTAATCGAGCATGTTTTGGAAGTCTACTCGTATTTTAAAAAGGGACATGTGCACGTTTTTAATTGGGAAATGATTGTAAATTGGAAGACAATGGATGTTTTTATTATAGCGACGCATTATGGGATAGAGGTCAAACATATTGTTGTTTGTGTGTGTGTGTGTGTGTGTGTTTTTAAGGGGGGCAAGGAAATAAAAGATAAGTGTTTTCTTAACAGGATTGTTGAAATGGAAAGTTGTTTTGATTATGAGTATGATTGCACGGACTATTCTGAATTGGGAAATTTTGGAAAATTTAAATGTTGGAACAACGAGCAGTTTGATACACAGTAATTGTTGGTATGTGTTGGTATTTTTTTGGTTTGATTTTAGTACAAAGTTATGATTATTGATTACTTAATTTGTTTTATGAACAATATCCATTAATTTCCCTGCCATTCTCTCACTTTTCCACACATTACGACTCCCCTCACATTCCCAGATTCACTTTGCACGCCCTGTTCTTAAAATTAAATTATAATTAAATGAAAACTCTGTATTATAGCAATTGAATGATGACACAGAGATGAGTTACAGTTGATATGTTTTGTTGTTACAACACAGTTGATTGTTTGATAATTTGTTGAGCAGTAATCACGATCTACTCCCTTTCATTTTATCACTTTTCGCTCAATACAACCCCTCATATATCCCAGAACCCTTATTCACCCCCTGCTCATTGACAAGTATTAAACAATTTTTATGGATTGGATTGCATGAGTCCGATCTTTTGTTGAGCCAAACTTTGTTTCATATTTAAAGAGATGTCATGTATGGTTTGTTTAAGAATCTAGTTGCTAATAAACGTTGCATGCAGGAATGACCTTCTTCAGCAGAGGAAGCCATGGCCAGAATAACAGGGGAAGAGGAAATTGGAATAGGGGCCCTAGAAGGCCAAGGTTTTCGATACATTTTGATGCAGATCCACAAGAGTTGAACTAGCTATTCCAAGTTGAATTTTTCAACTAGATTGGACAAGGGGTAGTCCAAACTAGGCCAGAAAGGCCTCCTTTCCAACCCCATCATGTCCTTGGCATCCAAGTTCCCCCTCATGTCTCATTACATCCTGAAGTCCCTGAAAATGATGGATGGCAAGATATTGTCCACCCAACAATCTCCCAACATCATGCCTGGCCCAATTTGTCTCTACCTACTCCTCCTCCACTGGTTAACCCAATTGTCCAAGTTGCCCCTGCACACTCACCTGTACAGTCATCCCACACGAGAAAAAGGCTCAAAACCGAAGCCCACTATGCACATGATAAAGGAAAATTTGTTGTTTCCCCCTCCTCTCCCTCAAGTGATTCTGCCAAATCCGTTTCATCCCACATGTACTTCAAAGATGATTTCTCTCATGTTATCAGTGAGATCAAGACTAAAGTCTCCACACGGACTAAGGGTAATTCACAGAAATCAAAGGCAGATAGTAGCAACAAAGGGAAAATTTCCTCCCAAAGTGGCAAATATGGTTTTTGAGTGTTTTTCTTTATTGATTGTTGAGAACAGTTGACTGTTGAAGTTTTAGACAGCACACTATTTTTGGATATTTTGGATATTATATTTTTTGGATATGGTTTAAAATATCATTGATATTAATTTTCAAATTATGATAATGGTGATGGGAGTCACAAGGAGGGATGTGTTTGATTGATTGACTAGTTGTGTTTATTTTTGTTAAGAAACTAAAGGGAGTCACAAGGGGTCCCACCTACTAGTTATTATTTATTAAAGACCCTTATTATTATTATAATAATTCTTCCCCTAAACTAAAAGTTAGTTGAGTTTTAGTTAACTTAACTAAAAGAGGTAGTTTAACTACTTCAACTAATTTTGATTTCTTAAAGGAAAAAAGAGAAGGAGGAACAAAAGGAGAATAGAAGGAGAAAGCATACTAAGGTCTGCTCTTGAGTTTCATTGAGATAGTTCAGTTTTCAATCATTCTTTAATTCATTGAAGGCATAATTCTCTTTTATGACAGTAGGGTCCTATTGTAGACAACAAGATTCAAGGTTGAATTACATCATTCAGACACTTTTTTTTCAGAGGTGTTGATCTATCTTTGATAGACTGTGTAGACTTGTTTGTTTATGAATTAAATTTCATGACTCATAAAGGATATTGTGCAGAGTCAAGTGGGAAAAATTATGTGGCAAGATGATCAATCTTTTAAAGTTCATTTTTTTACTTTCTGTCAAAATTCCTTTTGTATGGTTTTCATTGGGGACATCTAAGTTTGACTTTGGTCCAAACTTCCTCGGGGAGTTTTTTTAAAGAGAATGATTCCTTTGATTAATTGGAATGAAATAAGTGATTGCTATTATGTCTCATCTATGCTAATTATTGACTTGGTATTTTTTCTTTTGTCTCCATATTTACTTTTGCATTTGTTATATTCAAAAAATTATATAAAATATTGAATTTTACAGCAATATTTTATTTATAAAAAATCATCCTAAGCCCTTGTAACCAATACTTGTGGATTAGGAAACAAATTTTGAGGCTATAAAAATAGGGTGATATTCTCGTCTATATTTCCTTAGCTGAAAAAGATCTGAAAATGTTTGAGTAAGATCATTTCATATATTTTCCTCAATAGAGCCCAAGTAGCCGAAGCGAGATTCTGGGTCCAACGGCTGGCACCGTCGGCGTAACCGATGTGGTAGGCTGATGGATGATGCATATTTCGATAACACAGATGATAGATTAGACATGTGGAATGGTGGCAGAAAATAAGACTAAAAACTCTACAAATGTGTACAAAGAAAAAACTAAGGTAGAATGTCTACGCTTAGGCATAAAACTTCTTTAGGTACAACATGTTGACGGGTTCTTTGAGAGGGTATCCTTCTGGAGAGGCCAAGATGTGTGCCCCCTTAGCGAGGCAGTGTTGGATGATGTAGGTTCCATGCCATAGTGACTTGAATTTCCCTGGGTCGATCATATCATGGGTGATATCATAGGCTAAGACGAGATCCCCTTCATTGAATGAGCGAAGGATGACATGGCAGTTGAAGGTGGATTTGGACTATTTTTTACCTACCTCATTGTTCTGTAATGAAGATCAATGATCTTCATCCAGTGAATCTAAGGTCAGTAAGCACTGCTCCATTGGAGCAGTGTCAGGTAATAGCTTGATGCTAGTGTGTAACGTGGGGATTTTTCACTCGATAGGGAGGGTGGATTCGATCCCATGGAAGAGGTGTAATGGTGTAAAACCAGTGGAAATTTTGACTGTTGTGCGATAGGCCCATAACGCAGAAAAAATCATATGATGTCAGTTGGTCTTATGTTTTTTGACAGTAAGTTGTAGCATGGTTTTGAGGACTTTGTTGATAGCCTCGACCTGTCCATTGGAATGAGGGTAGTATGGGGAGGAAAAATCATGGGAGAAGCCTAACTTTGAGGAGAGCTCCACGAAGATCTCGTTGTCAAAGTGTTTACCGTGATTGGATAATGACATTATTGAAGAAAAAATGCGATGTTGTGTCAGAGGTATTTTTGAAAGTGGGTATGGCTTTCACCCATTTGGTAAATTAATCTACTGCCACAATAATGTACTTGTGTCCATTATTGGATGGAGGATGGAAAGTCATGAATTCTATGCCCCATTTGCAGAAGGGTTCGACAGTGATGACTGGATGTAGAAGAGTTGGTGGCACTCGTGCTTTGTTTGCATAGAGCTGGCATTTGTCACATCGCTTGAAAGCGTGGATGTAGTAATGAAACAATGTTGGCCAGAAGTAGCCTGCTCGAATGATTTTTTGGGTGGTGGACATACTCGAGAGGTGACCAATGCAAGCGCTAATATGGAAATTGTTCAAGACTTTATCATCTTTGTTAATGGTCAAACATCGGTGAAGGATGGTGTTGACGAATGTCTCTGATGAGGAGATATCGAGGGGCATAATCACGAATGCGTTGACGATCATCTGGAGAGAGATGAGACCCAAACTTATGTTTCTATAGGTAGACAAGGAGGTCATCATACCAAGGGTCATAAGAGGGGATGAAGAAGAGGTTTTCATCGGGAAAATTTGTATTGACGAGGGATGCTTTAGTGTCCAAAGGAAAAGACGTAATGAGTTAGGTGAGGAAAAGTTCTTTATTTATTTTGGGATTTGAGAACTCTAGGTCGTATTCTTGGAGGATAATGATCCATCAGACAAATTTTCCATTAATATGTCGGTGACTAAGCAAGTACTGCATGGGGTTAGACTCTACTATGATTTTGGTAGTTCGAAGCTGGATATAATGGCGCAACTTTTGGACTATGAAAATTTCTAGGGTGAGCTTCTCATCATGATTGTACTTCAGGGGTGGCCCTAAAATATTTTTATTGATGTAGTAAATGACATGTTCACACTCATCATCCCCTAATTGGATGAGGACTCCTGCTAATGAGACAGCTAAGGATGACAAGTAGAGGATGTAATTGTGATCATAGTCTAGAGGAGTAATCAAAGGGGCATTGGATAAGGTATCTTTTGAATCATCAAAATTTGTTTGATCATGTTCATCCCATAGAAATGGGATATCATGACGTAGGAGGCAAAGGAAACCATGTGCATGAGTGGCGGAGTCTGGGACAAAGCAACGTAAATAGTTGGCTTTCCCTTGCAAGCTCTAAAGTTGGTGTAAATTCCTTTGTGGGGGAATTTTTGTGATAACTTGGACCTTGAGGGGGTCCACCGTGATGTTGTGTTGGGAAACAATGAACCCAAGGAGGTGTCTAACAGTGATGCAAGATATGCACTTGAGGGGGTTCAAGTGGATATTATGTTGGCGACATCGTTGGAAAACGATGCATAAGTCATATAAATGTTGAGTTCTCTTTTTGGATCGAGCAGTGAGGTCATCCAAATAAGTGAGGATGATGCGAGCAAGATCATGGAAAACATAGGTCATGGCCCGTTGAAACGTAGCACCTGCATTCTTGAGTCCAAAAGGAATGACACGATAAGAAAAGGTAACCCAAGGGGTATTAAAAGTGGTTTTATACCGGTCTGCTAGATTATTTTGATTTGATTGTAGTTGAAGAACCCATCCATAAAGGATAGTGCTTCATGGTCGGCACAGTCATCGATAATTTGGTCGATGAAGGGGGTTGGAAAGTTGTCTTTGGTACAAGCATTGTTGATATCATGAAGGTTTGTGAAAACGCGAATAGTTCCCTATTTTTTGTTAACATGGATGGAGTTGGATACCCATGAAGTGTACGCAATGGGGTAAATGAACCCGGCAGAGCGTAACTTGTCAATTTCAGCTTTGATAGCCGCAAATTTTGATGGTTCAAGGGGCCATTTCTTTTGAAAAACTGGGGAAATATCTGGCCAAGTGTCAATGTGATGTTCGACAATAGATGGATCAAAGTAGGTAATATTTGTATAGGACCAAGAAAAAATATGACAGTATTCCTAAAAGATAGCTTTGTAAGCTGTGAGTTCTTCATGGGAGCATGCGGTGCCAACGATGATTTTTTCTACGATTCTCGTTTTAATGGAAATGTCGATTTTGATGGTGGGGTAAATGTTGGCCATGTTTCCTTCTTCAAAAGAATCTGGGGTAGGGATAGGGTTATTGAACTAGTCTATATGCCCCGAAGGAATAAAATCCTTGGTTTCGATTGCGCATATGGAATTTTGGGTAGGAGGTTGAAAGGCCTCTTGTGAGAGAAACAATGCTCAATGATGGAGCATGTTCCATGGGAAATCAGGGGTAGTGAGTTCTTCCAGGATATCTTCATCACAGTGGAAAATACGAGAATACAGGGGATTGTGGGAGTTGACAGGGGGAATTGTCAACATATTGTTTTCCTCTAGTGGTGAGGACATAGACGGGATATCGTGTATAGGGTGTGAGGGATCGTTGGACATAAAGTGAATGTCTCGATACTGTGGAGAGTGTGTTGTTCATGCAAGTACTGACGACGAAATGTATAGAATATCAGTAATGTGAGCCTTAGTAGAAGGTGGTCAAGCAGGCTATGGCCAAGACGTTTGGCATACTGTGGACAAAGTTTGGAAAAATTCAGGTACAACTGGGAAATGATGAGTGTAATGGCTATATTCTGAGCATATGGAACAAGAAAATTTGGTTTGAAACCCTTTATTTCCTACAGTTGAGGACTTTGGAGTAGCAGTGAACATACTTGGTGCAGTCATGAGCAATTTGGTTTCTCTAGAGAGTTGGATCAGATGGCATAACTCGAGAAGAGTAGGGAATCTATTAGCGGGGTTCCTATCTCTTTCACATAGTGCGCAAGGAGGTTGAACTCAGGGAGGAAATGGAGTTTTGGGATCTTTTTTCTTTCGCCTTCCCCCAGTAGTGGCAGTGGTACCAATAGTTGGGGGTGATGGTGGTGTGGCAAGAGCCTATACTAGGATCTGCATAGGTATTCCCTCTGTCTGAAGAGGGAGAGATGGTTGAGGAACCATCACAATTGGATGTAGATACCATATAGGGATGTAAAGCACCATGTTAGGAAGGGTAAGGATTGCATCTACTTGGAATGCTTGGATGTCAGGTGGGGGGTAGAAGAAGGGAATTTTGGTAATGGCTTGGGGGACTACCTCCCAAACCGATATTTTCCCTTGGAGGGGGGGGGATCAGGGATCAGTGGTGCAGTGGGGTTCTTAGGGGATTCCTAAGGTAATGGTTATTCAACTGGTGGAAGGTTGAGGTGAGGAGAGGCCTCAGTGGGAGGAATAGTGTCTCTTATATATGTTCCATTATAATATACTACACACACTTGTGTTGAAGGGTGTAGGAGGGGTGGTGCTCCATGATATACCCCTAGCAAAGATGGGTCCTTGAAAACGTCGAGACCCATGTTGATGACTAAATAAGCATATGAGCTAGTGTGGACAAGGGGAATAATGTCATCAATGTTGGCAAAATGGTTAGTCTCATATTGTGTTATTTGTTCGATGGTGACGATCTTCCCGTTGTGGGGGAACATCATCGTTCGAAACATAGAAGAGGCCATTACCTTCATAGTGTACATGTAGCTATGTCTGAGCAAGCTATTGTAATCAAGTGGGTGTCGATAAATTCAATGTCGATGCGGATGGTTTTTCCCCGGAGTTCAACGGGGACATTTTGGAAGAGCCCTTCAGGGGACAAGGGTCAACCATCATAATATCATAGGGTGATGGAAGATGGTACTAGCTCGGGTGAGCCGAGTTTCTGCTAGACTACTTTATACATGATGCATGTGGATGCACCTTCATCGATGATACATCGATGTACTATGATGTTCTGTATTTTAACTGGTATCTGGAAAGCTACCAGGGTGGGGAGGTGTGGTTCTCTGCTATCTAGATCAAAGGTGATGAGTCTAGTATCATCCAGGTCGACTTCCCCCAAGGCAAAAAGTAAGTATTTTCGTCGAGTTGGACAGGTTTGGAGGACCTCCAATATAGACATGGTTGCATGAGATTGAGCTAAGTCGTCGACCAGACTATAGTTATGGGTTGCCCTAGCAAGAGGGTTATTGATATTCTACCATAATGGAATGTGAGGTATGAGAATGTTTAGTTCATTGTTAGGGAGTGGAATCACCAAGGGTTGTCTGGTTGTACTTGGAGCCGCTTCCGAAGTGGTTGGGTTAGATTCAGGGGGAACACCATACTGGCGACTGTGTGTTTGCAAAAGAATTTTTTCTTCGCTTGTAAGGCGGATGTTGCGGTCGGCCAGATTTCCAGGTTGAATGGGACCTAGGTTTTGATACTACCCCATTTGTGGTGGGGTAGGGTGTACCTCATGTTGGGTATTCATCACACCTTGGTGTGCAATAGGGTTTTTCAGAACGACCAAAGGTGGTTTTTGCAAGTACTTTTGTGGGGCCTATTAAGGGAAGGGGAAGTTGGAGGGAGTTGCAAGTTCATGGAGTCTTTAATCTGTTTGAAATCAACAATTTGGGGGAAATGGTGTGTATAGTGTTCATACTCACCACAAAGAGCACAAGGGAAGTGAGTCTGAAGATTGTTGTTGTTCTTCCCTTGTCGTTTGTTATTATTGTTCCCTTGGGGGTTTTGGTTGCCTTGATTTTGGTTTCCCCCAGTAGGATGGTTTTTTTGGGGGTTATTTCCTCCTCATCCTGGGTTATTATTGTTTCATTTTTTACCTTTCTTCTTGGCATTATTCGGATGATGGGCTGGATTTTCCATATTCAACTGTTCAAAAGTCTGAAGTTGTTGGACGAGAGAGGGATGATAAAAATTAACGTCAGCATGTGGGTGTCCTTTTGGAGGATAAATTGGTTGTCGAGGACTGGGAAATGGAAAATATGCATTATTTTGTGGCAATGATCCATAGGGTGCATAGGAAGGTGAAGCACTTTCACTAGTACCCAGCTTAGATGTTGAGGTAGAAGGTGAACCTGAACTTGGTTGAGAGGTCGGACGCATCATGGGTATCGATGAGGGCCCACTCATGGGTGGGGGGGAGAAGAAGGATATGGTTGTTGGTAAGGGGGTGGAGGGTAATAATATGGACCTCCATATGGTTGTGGATATTGAGGTGCATCATAAATAGGTGGTGGTTGGTTGTAAGGTTGTTGGTGCATCATGGAACCAATCAAGCCATCTACAGCATGGGACATCCCAGGTTTGTCTTGGCCAAATGGTGTGGGTCTAGGTGCATCACAAAACACTGTGTATAAGTAACCTGATTGAGAATAGATGAGTTAAAACTATTGAGTCGTGTTGATGGCCTGCTCCTCTATCTGGGGGAAGGTGGATGCTAAATACTTGGTAATAACAGAGACAAGTGATTTAGAAACCAATCAAGACGTTGTTCTTTGGTGGTTTCCACTTTACACAAACTATGATGCCAACGCCATTCATGGATGTGATCGGCTATATGGATAGCAATAGTTTGTTTGAAATCTGAGAGGAGTTCTAAGCCAGTATCATGGTGAACTAGTAGTTGGAAAAGGGACAAAAAGGCTTTAGCCAATGATTCAAAGGTCGCATGGGACCCTGATTTTTTCCTCCACATATCATTTGGTTGAGGAACCAGTGAGAGTGCATTGAAACAACCTTAAGTGGATAGAATCATTCATGATGTTTGAAGAGCACCATAAGTAGAAGGTCATAACATGGTTGGCGGGATCATCTCCTGGTTTTCCTTCAAACTTTGGAATATTTGAAGGTAGTTTGATAGGTATATTGGGTCAAGTGGGATCATGCAAAATGGGAGCATTCGTGAGTTTGGTTGAATCAAGAATGTTAAGGGATGCCAAGTATGGCATAGGGATATTTGGTGGAGGATTAGTTCCAGCCATCATGTGAGCGGGTGGTGGACCTGTCTTGTGAGAGGGATTTGGTGGGGTTGTACTTCTCCCTTGAGAAGAAGTTTTCCCCCCACCTCATTGTGAAGGAGAACTAGTGGATGGATGGCCTTGGGAATTGGACCCAAGCAAGGTGGAACCAATTAAAGTTGATCCCAAAATAGTAGCGCTCATGGAGGTGTGATATCGTTGAATTGGTGAGTTGGAAAGACTAGGGACTCCTCCTATGATAGGAGGGAGATTCTGCAAGCATCTAGAACGACGAGGATTATGTCGGTCCCCTATGGTGTCCGACTAGAAAAGTGAATGGTGATAATAGAAATAAATGAACAAGAGCTTTGTATAATTTGGACCTTCACAAGATAGTGAAACTCACAGTTGCATGTAATCAAATGAGAATCATACATAAATCAACTGTAAATAAGCAAAAATGTGGGTAGGTGGATTTTGTCCACCTGGGGGAACAAATAAAACAAAATGCTCATGTCCTAAAATACATATCGTCCTTCCTCTGAAATAGCACTGAGCCTTCCAAAAGCACTCAACAATGGGGTCTGAAGCCACTGGAAGAGGAACTAGTGAAGGTTGAAATAATCAGTTATAATGAGGGGTAGAGGGTGCATATTCTGAAAGAGATGGTGATATTTCCCAGTAGCCACACAAAATATGATCAAGGTGCAATTACAGTCCACAATTGCGACTTGGGTAGATGTCCTAAATTTTGATCACTAGGTACCTCAATAAAAGTGCGACATTTAGATTTTCGACCTCAGAAATGGGTCACAGGATAGATCCCTTCCAAGAGTTGGGTGACTCAAGGGGGGACACATAGAACAACCAGACCTCGGCCTTCAACCCTTCACGGGTATCTCCCTACCTTATGGTGTAGGAACACTCGACTTGGAGGATTTTAAAAGTTCCCTATTTGTCAACTTCTATTGTTTGAAAATGCGAGAACCAGATAATGAGGGGTTATTTGGATGCCTACCTCTGAGATCCTACCTAGAATAAAAAAATTATTTTGGCACCTCCTATAGAGGAAAACTTAGTGAGTTTTTAGAAACATTTTAGATGTGGTGGGCTGACAGATTGGAGGTGTGAACCAATCTCATTTGAATTAATGGGTGTGGATAATTTCCAAAAGAAGTAGTGGGACATTTCGGAATTCCTTTGGAGAAAACCTACTCCAACCTCCACTATTCAAAGTATAAATTGTGTGAGTGAGGAATGACTTTGTGTGTGAGAAAGTGGGCATGTATGGGCCCTTACAACTTTAAGATGATTTCAAAAAATTAAGAGGAACCCTAGGGGGGCTTTGTCCTCTACTAAAGATTTTGTTTAAGGGAGATGAAATGTCCCTTTAACCACCTTTTTGATTCTCAAGATCACACTAGGGTGCGAGAGAAGAGAATACTCAAGGGTCAAAGTTAACTTATAGTCCCAATGTAAGTGATTTATGTATGATAGCAATAATATCAACTTAAAATTTTACAAGCCAAATAAGCCATCCATGTGGCAACCAAAGAAAAAGAGGAGAATAGATGGCTCTTTTTACCCCCTAAGTGCCTATTTTTAGCTAACCTTTCATATGGGAAAGGATTCTAAGTGGAGTTTATTTTCCTTACAAAGTGCATGAAAGAAAAAATATGAAGGCTAGGGGCCTTCAAATCATCATAAAAACCATTACAATTTTGAAAAACTGGATATGTGTGTGGGTTCCAATTATGACAAGTGCACAGAGGGAACACAATGCACAGAGCAAAGAAGCATGTGGCACGCACAGTTCGTAGAGTGCACGTCTATGGGTAGGAAAATCCACGCACTTCCTGTCACGCGTCAGGGGAGAAATTTTTGAGTGAAATACTCCTCCAACTCTGAATTTTTCCTTTGATGGGTTGGGCTAGGCTAGTTTTGGTACCTGCAAGACAAATTGATTAAAAACAAGTGCTCTCTAAGCTCAAATAGGGTGGAATTTGATACCTATCCTCAATATGGTCGCCAATTTGTTGTGTTGGTTTTGTCACTTGGGTCAGAAAAAAAAACAACACTTGCATGTCTAGATGAGTCTGCTAGATAAGATAGAATTTTGTGAGTGGGTTAAACAAGCCAAACACATGTGTAAACAAAGAAATAAACTAAAACTACTAAGAAATAAAATTTAGAAAGCATGAGAAACTTAGAACCATAAAAATCAACCAATGACCAACATAATGCTACCAATGGATCAATAGATTAGTACGCAAAACACTGTAGAGACAAATGAGGACTTATGAGTCCCCTCTTCCTCCTTGGGAGGGATCTTGAGTTCCCTAATGGAGAGATTTCTTACAATGGAAGAAAAAAGGTAAATGGTAAAGAACAACAATGCCTATTCCCTCAAGAGGTGAGTGGAATGTCCTATTGCAATGATGCTTGAAGGCTCCAAAGAGAAAAGAGAATTCTCAAGGGAGAATTGAGGCAGCATAACAATACTATGAAGATGTTGGTTTCTTAGTGCACCCATGGCTCTTATTTCTAGCATTTCTTCAAGGAAAAATATAATTGGTTCTTCGTGTGAACAAGGGGCCTTTTAGGGCACCCTCTAGTCCTTGACCAACCACCTATTTTGATTTTCCTCAATTATGAAGGTCAAATCATGTTGGGAGCTGGTCCATAAGTGGTTGAGGGGCCGACAATATCCATAAATGTGTCATTCATAAAATTTCATGGCTTTTCTCATACACAATCGCGCATTTGGTGCATTGTGTGCTCTAAGGGCTCTGTTATTCTGCGCACTGTGCGCGTGCTTCCTTTAGTGAATTTGTGCATGTCAATTTTTTTCCAATTGTATTTTTTTTCCCCTTTGAATGCATTTCAGTGCTAAAGGTGAACTAATTGTTGTTGGCATTGTTGTGTTTCTGTAACCATTTGCATGCAATGTTGTAGACGATATTTCAGTGATAACATTCATCATTTTGAAGGTTAATTTCTCTAGTGCCCTATTTCACTTGGAAGTTGTTCACAATTGGAGGAGATTTATGGATTGGATGGAGCACTCCTCTCTTGGGCACAATCAGGGTTTTGGCTGGAGCACTCCTCTCTTGGGCACAATTGTCAATGTTTGCATGCATTAGTTTATCATGTTAGAGAGGTTGGCACACTTCTTCCCAAGGTGCACTTCACATGGAGATATTTTATTATTTGTTGTATGGTTGAGCTAATTGCATGGAAAAATCTTCTAAGTCTCACCTCTCCCAAGTTCTCTCTCATCATTATTTCATGGATATTACAGCTACACTTGGCATCTTTTGACCTCTATTGGAGAGTTCTCTCACCTCTTTGACTTGGCACATATATTATTTTATTGGAGGTGGTTATGGAGTAGTTTTAATGAGGAGCACATGGAATATTTGGAGGCCTACACATGTGTCACTTTGCATTCTCTTACTTGGTATTCTTTCTATTCTTGGAGATTTATATTGGAGGATGCACTTGTGGAGATATTCCACTTGCTATTTTGGGGTTTGACCACATATTTTCTTGTGAAGTGCTCCATCTAATTGACACCTTGCACATTCTTCCATGGAGTTGGTTACCTTAGGATTCATACATGCGGATTGGTTGCATGCATCTTGTGGACCACTTTCTATTTTTGGGATGGTTGTTATAGAGAATTCTCCTAGGATGATTATTTTATTGTTATTTGGGAGGACACATTTAGTGAGCTTTTCTAGGTGCACCTTGGAGCACATCCTCTTATGTTGAAGTTATTTTATTGTTTTTTTTCATGCATCCATCTTAGGGGGTTCATTCTATGTGGATGTTTTTCATGTTGACTTGGTTATTATGCCTATTTTTAGTTGTATGCCCTCTCTTGGAGATCTTCATTGTATTTTTCCTCCTACTTTTGGAATAGGGTGAGTTCTCTTGGAGAGGCTTGTGTCCACATATCTTGACATGGTCAACCATGTTGATGTTTTTGTAGCTGCGAGAGGTATTAACCTCCAAGTGTAACATTTGTACTTAGATTAGAATATTTTGGAAGTAAAATAACCATTAAAGTAAGAGGCCCTTTGGTGCTAATTGCTACACTCTTTCTTAATTTCCAGAAGTGACTAATCTATTGAAGGACAACCTGCAAGTATCTCATTTTTTTCTCTTGGATCAGAAGGACTTGATGTTTCTCAACTTTGACAATATTTTTCATTGTTTCTCTCTTTTCTTTGCTCCCCAAACCTCTACAATTCCAAGAGACCAATTTCATTATTTACTAGAGGATTTATGTGCCCCCCTTTTGGAGAGTTGAGAACTACCTTCCCCCCCACACACACACACCCCGCTTTGGAGGGTTGAGAACTTCCTTGGTATTTTCCTCCCTTTGTGACTTTCTTAAAGGTTTCATCCAAAGTTTTTTGAATTCTCAAATCCTTGTCCCAATATGCTTCTTCATCCATCCTGTTTTGATTTTATCGGTGACCCATCTTCTTAATCACCACATTTAGAGAGGTCTCTCTATTGGAATCATCCCCTAATTACTCCATTTTTACACATCATTGTTGACATGTTGAAATGACCTTGATCAACAGTAGGGGTTACCCCTTGTGATAATTCCTGAATAGACCTCATGTCATTTGAAGTAGGGAACCCATCTGTATTTTGGCCCAACAGAAATTACTAGTTTTGGGGTTTATTGGTTGTGGTTGAGTCCACCATTGATGGTTTCTAAAATAAAGAATGAAATGAAACTAATATAAGATGAAAATTCATGTGTCCGAACATGAATAACAATAACCAAGAAGTAAGCATAGAACCACACATGTGCTTGTCGGTGTCCTAGGAAATAGTTCATTGAGAATAAATACAAGAATATGAGTAAATATAAAATATCAGAGGAGCCAACTTTGACAAACCTTGAAGTGAGGGAAGCAAGGGAATCAAGGAGAATGGTGGAACAACATAGGATGTGTATGTTCTAACACTCAATGAGGATGATATAGGATATACATAATATCTATTAGAAAAGGATGATACCTTATTTGAAGACCTTGATGAAATATATACCATAGAGGAGATATTTTAAAGGGAAAAAAATCCCATGGGTCAAGGAAAGAGATAGGAACATAGTTATAAAATACACAAAATAATAGCTCCTAATAAAAGATAATGTGGTCAAGTAATGGCATGACTTCATCAATAAAGAGGAAAAAGCCTATTTCAAGTACCTTTTAACTAATCTTAGAATCTACTCTATACAACCTTCAATTTCTCTTAGGCCTCATACCAAGTATCATCACTAAGAACATGAATGTGAAACTTATGGCTTCAATTTCAAAAGAGGAATTGTATGATAAAGGAAATGAATTCCAAACTATTACCAAAAAATGTGTCATGCAATAAATGTAGATCTATTATAAGGAATTAAACA
>ML801097.1:0-11886 GCA_009831015.1 Picea engelmannii
TTGGGAGATACTGCTATCCATTAGCACTCAGATGCCATGCTCTTCTGTGTCTCGACCTTTCTGTACTTCGCTGATGTAGTTGATCCGATCCAAGGCCTACTGCGCCTTTTCATACTATCTCTGCATGTATTTAAAGGTTTCCAGTCCCATGAGGGTATCCTCTTGAAAATCGGCTATGCAAGCGGTGAAGAGATTTATTTCTCTTGTGAAGTGCGCATATGTTTCTCGGAACTCACTCTTCAGGAGTACTACTACATGTGTTGAATTCTGGTAATACTCTGCTTGATGGTGCAAATGGTCCAACTCTTTCTTCATGGCAACTGATTCCTTTTCATCCGTTTTTTATCTGTCTAAGGTGGCATTGGTTATGGCCCTCCTTGCTCTGATTAGCTCAGTCATATTATCATTTTCTATGTCGAGCAATGTCTCCTATGTGGTGATGAGAAGTGTGCTATCGATCACGAGTCTCCTTTTATTGGCTGTTCTTCTCATCAAAACCTTCCTTTTTATATCATAAGCGATCACCTATATATTGACGATTTCGTCTACTGGTTTAGGAATATGTTGATCTCCCCAAGTCAAAGTGTTGCCTAGGACTCTTGCCGCGTAGAAATGTTCAATGACCGATTTTTGTAATTCCTTAGCAGGGGAGGTTTCTGTATGCTCTGGTGACTTGGCCTTCTACTGGTATTCGTCGGCTGGTGGAGTATTTTTCCTAGCTGCGGAGATAGGAAAAGGATCAAAATTAGCTGGGGGGTCGGCCGTTGAGACGCTGATTGTTGGTTGCTGCATTTCTTCTTCCTGTTCACCAACACCCAAGTCATTCCTTGAGCTATCCTTCTGAGGATGCATTCCCAATTGGTTGATAAATCTAGTGTCCAGAGTGCTCTTAGCCTCAGGGTATCCTTCCTGGGGATTTGGGATCAAAGTGTCAGAAGTTGGGGAAAATAGTTCCCTTGGTTTTGCCTCTTCTGTGATTGGTACCGGAGTTATGAGCGAAACCTTTGAAATTTCCTCATCGTAATATATGGTAATTAAGTCTATGAGGAAAGTAGGCACACCCGTCCCACTTGATTCTCTTGTTATCCTTCGCCGAGCTATAGTAGTCACCGACGATCTTGCCTGTGGTGACATAGGGCTATGGTTTTCTTGATCAACGGTTTCCTCTTGTGAAATTATTTCTGAGCCATTTATCTCTTCTACGCGATTTCTTGTGTCGACCAGGGTAATACTAAAGGGATCTATCAAAGGGTTAAGTGGGGGATTTTCTTCTAACCTTTGTATAGCTCTTTGGGATTCTTCCAGTAACAACATCCCCCTCCTCCATGCCTCTGCTGCTTCTACTGCTAAGTTTTCTTCTCTTACCCTGAGGGCTTCTCGAGCTATCTGTTCTATCGTTTCAACCTGCTCATCCATAGTCATTGCTTTGAATTTGGTCATATCGGGGTTAGCCTTTCTATGGAGCACCTCCTCCCAGTCCTAGGCACCCTTTGTAAATATTTCGTCTTCAAAACTATCATGAGCATACGACCAATAGGAGGATACCTGCGATGCGTGTTGAAGTACCAGACCTTTTGGATCATGCTTGCGAAATCGACCTATGGGGAATTGATACTCAAGCAGGCTCAATCCCTCTTGTTTCACGTGTACAGTGTCTTTAACAATGTAAAACCCTACTTGAAAGCCATAGGGTATGTAATATCTCTTCTTGTCTTTCACCAAAGTGGCATTATAGCCTTGCAGAATGGTCTGGTAGCAGATTTCTCCCACAATGAGCCGGTCCAAGACATGAATGGGGAGTAAATGTGGCACACCAATATCCCTGAACACTCTGATATAAGTGATGGTTTCTTCAAGGTACCAATGGCCTACTTTTGAAGCCATATTTTTGGATGCCGCTGTAAGCCTTGGGCATTCTTTCCTAAATATAATGAAATGTACTCAGGATATGAACTCATTTCATATCAAGGCATAAAATATCTTGTACCTGTTCTCCCACATAATGCTGAATTAAACATGCACGCGTAACTCAAAAACATGCCAACTCAGATTCATGCTTGCGAAAACGTTCCTTGCACAGATAATGTCCAATAGGTATGACGCCATGTGAAAATCTGACGTTTCTCCATCCTTCGGTGTTTGGGACTGCAAGATGTTAGTGCTTAACTTCTTGGAAATGATAGCTCCCCAGTTGAAACTACTTCTGGAGATCGCCACTGTATATGCCATGGGCATCCATGCTTCTGAAAACTTGGATCAATCTTTTTCCCCGTATAATCAACAGATCAAATCCATTAGATAAATATATGACTCTCTGAGGTTTTCCATTATGTAGCATCCATTTCTCCTATTTGTGAATTTCTTGTCTTCTTTCCACCATGAAGCCATTAACCCGCTAGTGTCATGGAACTCATAAAAATTTACCAAAA
The DNA here is from genome assembly GCA_009831015.1 of Picea engelmannii. Classification (NCBI taxonomy): domain Eukaryota; kingdom Viridiplantae; phylum Streptophyta; class Pinopsida; order Pinales; family Pinaceae; genus Picea; species Picea engelmannii. Next base: position 2,430 of record ML801097.1, read on the forward strand.
GCTCTATATTTAGTCTTTGCTCTAGGTCTCTGAGTTTGTAGTATTTTTGGACCTCTGTTGGAAGAAAAACACCAACAAATTCGACATTTTCATTGTTTATTATGCATTTCATCACATCTGTGTGGTCAATTATCCATCCCAGGGTTTCAATACAGAGAAAAGCTGAGGTTCTTTTGGCCACCATATGTAGGCATGATCACCAGATGTTTGGGAATACCTGGTCATCCAATATCCTAACGTCCGGGCCATTATGTGGTATAAACTCCAGGTAATCTTCCCGGTTGATCCTATTAAACAAATCTCCCCAATGAGGGAGCACCACCTTAGACCCAGTGCTTGCCTCTATGTCGCTGAACGCCGGAGGCTGGGCAAACTCCTTTTTGGTAGATGTGCTGATAACGGGTTCCGCCTTTTGTTTAGGGGTCTTAGATCCATTAAACTCAATAATAGGAACCAAACCTGCCTTAGAGGCCCAATTAGACTCTGCAAAGTTTGATGGTGGAATGGTTCTCCATATCTTTTGATCTAGCTAATTTATCGATGGGGTTTACGTGGTGATTGATAGGATGTCTTCCTATGAAACTTGCTCCTTCACTTTAAACGTTCTCTTTTTTCTCTTTTCTTTTATTATATGAGTCTGATAAAAGGATGTGTGTTGGTATAAACCAACCGGTATAATGGATTCTTAACTACTGAAGAAGTCCGAGCTTGGGATAACCCTCGTGCTCAAGCATGCAAACAAATATTTTCACACCTATTACAAGCCTAGTACTAATACATTAACTTGCTAGTATTTCATCATTGACTGAGATACAATTATCGTAAGAAAAACATGAATGTAATGAAATGATGGAAAGAAAAATAGTTTCCTTAGCTGTACCATTAATCACACATTAACACAACGATTTGCTTTCCATCATTGAGGACAAAAGAACTGCAAAAATATTAAAACACATAACTTATCAATAGATTCATAAAATCTTACTCATTACAACATCACTTACTAAAACAAAGTTGGAAGTAATTGATCCTCAATCCAATCACATAACGCATTTGATGAAAAACATAATTTTGTCTTCGGTCCTAAATAGGACTTCTCAATTAATGTAGTTCAAAAATCGTTCTTTACAATTCCAAAAATGAGGGTCTTTCCAAAAACCATCGACCCTTGCTAAAAGGTTAATCCATTTATTTATAAAGGATCACTAAGTAAAAATATCTACTAAAAGTTTAAGTTAAGTAAAAAAAATATCGCCACGTGGCACTTGATCTCTTTGTTCTCTGAGAATCATCTCATGGTTTTACTGGAGTGGATGACTCTTCTCATATTATGACTACTTGATGAAGATAGCCTCGCATGTGTTGGCATACGAGAACATGCGCTGGTCGATTGGGGCTGAAAGAATTTCCTTCACTTATACTACCCATTCTCTATATTTGACTATTTTGGCACTCAATCGTTGAAGAACTGCACGAGCCTTGATCATATGCTCCAGAGTTTTTTTTATTTGACCTTATTCCATGCTTTCCACCTGTGTGATCTCTACTGTCCATGCTGAGTCTTGTTCTGCATGTCACTTGACTATGTCATGCAGGTCGACAAAGTCTTTGGGTGAGCCGAATTCTAGGAGGCCGATGCCTTTCATCTCCCGATTAATCTTTTCCTAGCATTTTTCACACTCAGAATGCTTCTTCTATATCTCCCACAAAGGTTCCCGAGACATATTTACCTAGTATTCAAATGCTTTCTTGATTCGAGCGATGCTTCTATCCCTTAGCACTCGAATACCGTGCTCTTCGACGTCTCATCCCTTTTGCACTGCGTTGATGTAATAAATTCTTTCTACCACTTGGTATGATTTTTCATACCAACTTTCCACATTTTTGTAGGTTTCCAATGCCATAAGGGTATGTTCTTGGAAATCGACTATACATGCAGTGAATAGATGTTGTTCGTATGTGAAATTTGCATCGGAATCCTAGAACTCACTCCTTATAAACACTGTGGCCTACGTTGAGTCTTGATAGTATTTATCCAAATGGCGTAGATGCTCCAACTCCTTTAGCGCAACAACTAGATCCAACGTGGCATCTGTGATAGCCATACCTGCCCCAATGAGCTCAAACGTCTTTGCATGTTTTTTACTGAGAACCTTCTCCTCTGAGGTGATGAGAATTGATCTATCTAGTGTGATTTTTCTCTTCTTGGTGGTCCTCTTCTTGATATATTTCCTCTTCCTGTCATAAGCGACCACCTGTATATCGACGACCTCATCAACAGGCTCAAGGATTTTCTATTCTCCCCAAGTTAGAGTGTTTCCCAGGCTCCCTGTTGTGTGTATCCGTTCTAGGATTGGTCCTGGAATTATTTCACATGTTCCTATGGCTCGACCTCCATTTGTTGTTCATCGGCTAGTGAGGTATCAACCAAAATTGAAGAACTGGGGATAGGTTTAGTACTTGGTAATCAGTTGTTGAGGTGCCGATCTCTTACTGCTGAACTTCCTCTTTTTGATCACCTGATCCTATCTCATCCCTCGAGCTATCTTTTGGGGTCTCCGATGAGTCGAGAAATTGAGTGTCTAAGACACTTTTGACCTCATGGCCGCTCTGTGAAATATTTTGAATTGGAGCATCAGGACTTGGGACAGATGCTTTCTCAGGTTACTTCTTCTCTATAATCGGTACTAGAGTTACCAGGGAGAACTTCGAACCCTCCTCATCATCATAAATGGTTATTAGATCAAACAGGGGGTTTGGTACACCTATTTCTCCTGGCGTCCTTGAAACCTCAGGCTGGGTTGGAATGGTCCCTGATGATCTGATCCGTGGTGATGGAGCTCTAGGTTTTTCCATACCGGTGATTTCTTCCAGTTGTATTGAATCTAAGTCACTTGGCTCCCCTCTGATTGTGATTTGGTTTTTTGAGGGGATCCTCATCATTTCTACGAGTTTAATATTGTTCTCTAACTGGTCAATGACTCTCTAGGCTCCCTCTAGTAACAAAAATCCTCTCCTTTCTGCCTATGTGGTCTATGCTTCTCTGATTTTTTCCCTAACTCTAAGAGCTTCTTGATCCAAATTCTCTATTGTATCCACCTACTCATCCATGCTCTTAGCCTTGAACTTGGTTATGTTCGGGTTGGATTTCCTCTGTAGTACCTCCTCCCAGTCTTGAGCGCTTTCTATAAAAATATCATCCTCAAACTTGTCATTTGTGTATGGCCAACAGGATGATATTTGTGAAGCGTGTTGAGGAACTAGGACTTTAGGTTCGTGCTTGCGAAACCGGCCTGTCGAGAACCTAAATTCAAGCTGGCTCAGACCTTATTGTTTGGCTTGAGCAGTGTATTTCACTATGTAAAATCCCACATGGAATCCATAGGATATGAATGCCCATTTCTTTTCCTTAACTAGTGTGGCATTATATCCCTGCAGGATCGTCTAATAACAAATTTCTCTTACAATGAGCCAGTCTGGGACATGATCATGGAGAAAATGTGGTGCTCCGGTGGCCCCAGACACCCTGATATAAGTTGTGTTTTCGTCTAGGTACCAATGGACTACCTTCGATATCATTTTCTTGGCTTCTACAAACAATCTTGGGCATTCCTTTTTAAATAAAATGAAATAGAATCGGGGAATGAGTTCATCGCAAATAAGGGCATAGGATTTTTTGTAAATGTTCTCCCATAATATGCTGAAGTAGACATGAACATGCAGTTATGCAATGTGAAACACGAGAGATTTTCCTGTTCTCTCATAATATTCTAAAGTAGACATTTCTCGTGCAGATTACATCAAGTAGGTACGAGGCCATGTTAAACATGAGAGATTTTCCTTCTTTCAACGTTTGATCCTGCAATACACTGGTGCTCAATTTCTTGGAGATGATTTCCCCCCAGTTGAAACTACTCCATGAGATAGCCATAATGTAAGCTAGGGGAATCCATGCTCCTGAGAACGTGGATCAGTCCTTTTCTCCATACAGTCGACAGATTAGAGCCATCAAGTAGATGTATGTCTCCCTCAAGTTCGCTGTCGCATACCAGCCATTGCTCCGGTTTGTAAATTTCTTGTCCTCCTTCCACCATGAGGCCATCAACCGATTGGTGTCGTGGAATTCATAGAACTTCACCACGAAGTCTATGTTCAACCGCTCCTCTAGGTCCCTAAGCTTGTAATACTTATGAAATTCTGTCGGGAGAAAAAATATGACACACCTTCCATTCTCATCGTTGATCAGGCATTTATGTGCATCCACGTGATCAATCAACCAACTTAGGGTCTCAATGCATGGGAAAACTGGAGTTCGGAAGGCTACCATGTGCAATCACGACTACCGAATGTTTTGGAAAATTTGGTCATCCAACGCCCTTACATCCAGGTCACTATGTGGGATAAACTCTGGGTAATCCTCCCAGTTGATTCTATTAAATATATCTCCTCACTGTGGGAACATTGTTTTGGATCCAGTGGTTGCTTTCTTATCACCAAAGAATGAAGGTTGAATGAAATCTTTCTTCATCGAATTTTTAATGACCGACTCCACCCTGGGATCATATTCCAACTGCCTCATAGTACCAGAAGAAGAACCCTCACCAATTTCTGCCTCCTTTAGCATAGGTTCCCTCGGCGAGCGTCTGATCATTGGCTTTCTTGGAGGAATTTTTTATGCAGTTAGAGCATAGTTATATACCGTGTAAAAGATCAAATGCATATATATAACAAATTACGACTGTCAAATTGATAACATTTAACACATACCTTTGTTGCTTGTTTAACCTGGTTTTGATGGTTTGAGAAATAACATAGTCTTGAGGTGTTCGCTTTTCTTCTTCAGATGCTCTGGAAATGAAAAATTGTGCGTAGAATAGAAGTGTTCAAATCCGTTTTCATGATTTAAACAGAGATGAACTTACCTTGTCGCATCGGCCATTCAATTCGGGATATGAGTGCGGTTCTATAAAATCTTCCACCATATCTTCATTATGTTTTAAAATTAAATTCGATCGTAGGTTGACGATGCGGGCACGAGATATAACATGTTCTATCCGTGATTTCAAATTCCCATTGTTCAATCAGCGCACGGGGTAAAAATTTATGTGGGGTGAAACATTAACTGGCCTGTTAAATGACAAAATCCGATCGTATCTCGTGCTGAAAACATCCCATCACTTCGCTAATCTAGCTGGTGGATTGGGGGTCGGGGATTCTCTTTAAAAATTGTTCATTGATATCTCTTGGAAAGAGATCCGATGCCGATCCATATTTCGATACAAAGCGGACGTGGAAAATATGACTTAGAGGCGTGACTAGGACACATGGAACCTTAAGATGACTCGAGATGAAACTAGATTGTACGAAACCCCTATGCAAGAAAGACACGTAGTGCTTGAGACCAACGTTGTCATTTAATCGTGTTATTTGGGATCATGGTCTTTTCCTTAGCTAGTCATTCCAACAAAAGATCCTACCCTTCTGACACCGAAAATTATCAAGGATTGACGATCGACGATAAGCTTACCCAAGTGCTCTTGGATTAACTCTCTCAAAAATTTTCTGATCCCGAAAGTGCATCGGGGATCAGCGATCAAAGATGTGTCAATGCCAAATTTTTTCAGTGATTTAACTCTTCGATATTTCGCCAACCTCGAACCAACACATCCATCATCGACTATCGAGGGTTTATCATGGCCCATGTCAACGTTTAGTACTCTCGTATTTCACTGATGCCAGTGGGAATCACCTATCTCCTAAATCTACGTGGCGAATCACTAACGTAAACTTACTCCTCCTTTTACCAATGCCGATGGTGCATCGATGATTGACGATTATTATTATTGTGTGGCCATTTTATCTGCTTGGATTTTGACGACGCCAAACATAAGTGCGCTTGTCACAATGTTAGATGCAGATGCTTAGTTAGAATGCCCAATTATTTTAGACACAAGGTTTCATTTAACAAGTTCAAACAAACCCTATTTGATCGATAAGAGTCATAAAAATAAATAAACGATCCCTCCATATTGAACTCAATTCAGAAAATAAACAAAAGAAAACAGGTGGTACCCAAAAGTGACATAATTTCATAAAATCTTTTAGGGTGTGTTGAGCACTCAAGAAATGGCAATTCTCTGGGCGAAAGAATAATCTTTTCTCCTTCCCTTGGGCTTAGCTAATGCAGAAGCTGGTTGACAAACTAACTCACTTTTCTTTTATCAGAGTCTTTCCTATCCTTGCGTTTACAATTTTCCCGGTTTGTGAATTCGGGTCCGCTTATGGAGTTTTAACCTTTATTCCACCTTCGTTCCTCTTGAGCATGACCCACACCCCATTTTGACAAGATCAGGGTAAAGCATTCATTGGAACTAGGCCATTTTAGTTATCATCATTCACTTGCAACAGTGTTGCTCCGCTCCCAGTGAGCGTCCATAGTCCCGACGGAGTCACCTCGACGTCATAGACCTTTCTCCGCTACCAACGAGCATCCATAGCCCCGACAAAGTTATCTACATACCCTCTCCTACTTTACACTCATTTAATATAATTGATTTATTTTTTGCAGAGATGCCCTGAGCGAGTGAGAGAGGAGGACATCTATTATTTGCAAGATGAAATGGTTAAGGTGAAATTATTCCTAGCTCTGTATGGAGGTACATGTGGTCCTTTCCAAATTTCCATCCTTCCCTTTAGGCTTTACCAGACCACCATGTGGACACTTCATCAGTCACTAAGGTTGTTTGTTTGCAAAGACTAGGTATAAAACTCTTTGAAGAAAAAAATTACAATTGCCCATCATTTCTTGTGTTGCACGTCAACATGAGTCAGGAGAAGAGTTTGATACACCATATTGATTTAGATCAACCAATGCCTTGTGGAACACAAACATTTTACAAGAAAACACCAAACAAAATAAAAAACAGGAATAAGAGGATTCTTCAATGAGTCTACCTTACACTTACACATTTATCCTAATAAGAAAATAACATGAAAAGACACATACACACACCTTTTTTTTTTTTAACATAAATATTGTTTTAGGGCTTGGCCATTCAACGGGATGGCGTTGGCCCCCCCCCTCAGATTTTGCAACCGATACATGCTTTCCCCAATTTTCTCAAAAACTTGGAAAGGTCCGAGCCATAGATTATGAAACTTTGAATGTTTTCCCTTAGGTTTGTTTGCTCTATCCCATTTTAGGACTAAGTCTCCTACTTTAAAATCATTCTCTTTGGCCTTATGCTTGTCAAACCATCTTTTAACTATCTGCTAATGATCAGGGGATCAAATTTTGCTCAAAAATTCAAAGTGCTTGGAATCGCTTCAAACCAGACGAGAGCGTAGGTCTCGTCGTTGCAAACCCAACACAACTCGTTTCATCTCAAACGGACGTCGGGAACGAGATATATCACAATCTGTTCGGAATGTTAAACAAGCAAAAAAAGGATGCTGACTGTACAGTCCGTACAGGATGACGTGGCAGGGCCGTACGACCGTACGCTGATGTGGAATGTGGTGACATGGTAGTTTTTGATTGGCAGATGTGGTCGAATGGTGTTTCAACACGTGTTAGCATGTGGTTGGTGGTTTCGTGCCACATGGCACCGTTATATTGGTTGTTTGATCAAAATATATTAGAGTCCGTGGGGTTCGTCCCCCGGACCTCCCCACCATGTAAAGCCTTCACAAAGTTCGCCCGACCAACGTACCACCGTTTTTTCCTTATTGTATATATGTGTTTTATTGTATTTCAATTCACATAATATTGCATATGGCGGGGGGTCAGGCCGGGGCTTAGCCCCGACCCGTGGTCGTATTACATGTGACCATGCCATTCGCGCGGGAGTTTTGTGTATTGAATGGAGCTCTAGCCCCCGATCACACGACCCTCCGATATATGACCACAACCAAAAATATAGCGCGGGGGTTTAACACGTGCCCAACACTTGGCGCTTAATTATTGGCTTTGAAAAGTAGTCCATATGCCCGAGTGCTAGGTGGTTAGGGGCTGGCGCGCCCATAATCGTCCTACAGTTCACACCGTTGGCGTGGTTGCACCCGGTGCTGGGTTTTCACGCTTTAAATTGCGTGTGTTCCAGGTTCATGAAACAAGGGTGCGTTTTGTAGATGCAGAGACAACAAGCTTGAAGGGGGGACTTCCAGGAGGCCTAACTTCTTCATTTTTTTGCCAAACAAGGTGCCGAAAAAGCCCAGCTAGGGGTTTTTGGACGCTTTGAAGCCATTGGAGCAGTCTGTTGTTCAATTTGAGCATTGTAAGGCACTTTTTTGAGTACTTTGAGAAATTAATAATAATGATCCATTGGAAGCTGGACCAGGAGATGTAGCCCAAGAGAGGGGTGAACTCCTTTATCAATTGTTGTGTTTATGTGCTTATGTTCATTGATTATGCTTCTATTTGTTTGTATCTTGAATGAGAAATCATTTAATTAATGTGTTGCAAATTTGATCCATTTGCTTTTAACACATAAAATTTACTTGCAAATATTTCCAAGTTTACAAGTCTTCTTCATTTTTAGATCAAGTTGGTATCAAAGCACTGGTTTTTGAAGACTTGATTGTTTGCAAGTGTTTTGTTTCTGATGCTCACAAGGTTGAAACTCACAAGAGGAGAAGGTCAACTTTTGGAGCCAATTTCTCATCCTTCAAGGAGGAAGCATATACAATCACTGCAAGTTTCAAGGAGGCATTCACCAAGTATGGTTCATGAAGAAAGTCATGAACGTGTTCCTGCAGAAGATGAAGATCTTAGAAAGGATGTCATGGAGATGAGAGAGATGATGAAGATATTGATGGAAAGGAATGCATTGTTGCAAGGTGAAGGCTCCAACCCTTCAAAGCATAAGGGAAAGTGGTGACAAAACTCCAAATGGAAATGGAGGGAATGGTGCTTCTCCACCACCCTCTCCTCCATCTTCTTCTTATTCTTCTTCTTCTACCAGTTCAATACCTCTTCTGAATTCTCCAAAGGGACATGGTAAACTCCTTCACAAATTCCTTCATTAAAGCTTGATATAAAATTTGAATTGCCAATATACAATGGAGAAGTTAATGCTGAGAAGTTAGATAATTGGATACGTCAAATTGAGGTATATTGTAGAATACAAAAAATTCAAGATGATGAAACCAAAATTCATCTTGCTTCGTTAAGATTAGATAGTGCAACACTTATTTGGTGGGAATCCAAGACTCAGGAAGACATGAAAAAGTAATGGTAAAATTTTGATTTCTTGGAATGATTTCATTGTTGCAATTAAAAAACAATTTTATCCATTGGCATATAAGCAAAAGGCTACTATGGAATGGAAAAAATTTAGACAAGCTAAAGGACAGAGTGTGCAAAGATTTACTCAAGAGTTTAGGAGAAGAGATTTGGTTTTGGGAGTAGATTTGTCTTCTCAAGAAACTTTGCTCAAATACATTGGAGCTTTACATA
>ML801097.1:11986-26306 GCA_009831015.1 Picea engelmannii
GTGAGTTAGAGGGATGGCCTCTGCCCATTTCGTAAAGTAGTCCATAACAGTTAGTATGAATCTATATTTTTTTGAAGAACTCGGGGTAATATCCCCTATGACATCTAACCCCCATTGCTCGAATGGTCTAGATATGGTCACTGGTTGGAGTGGGAAAAATGCTCTCTTTTCCCTCCCCGTGCTCATTTGACAAGTTTTATAGTTTCCAACATATGTATGAGCGTCTCTAAATAGAGTAGGCCGGTAATAGCCGACTCTCAGTATTTTGTGAGCAGTGGTATTCCCTACAAAGTTCCCACCTACAAGACCATCACGGAGCTCCCTTAGAATATTATCTGCATCTTCACGTTTGATACATATCAAGAGTACCCCATCATAATTTACGCGGAAAAGTACTGAATTTATTAGGTGATATTGTGCCAATTTCAGTCTGAGAGCTCTCCTTTCCTTAGGGTTTAGGTTTTCTGGGAAAGTCCCATGATACAGGAGGTAAATTATTTTTCCATACCAAGACTCTTGCCATGGGGGAACATATAAAGGTTCACTACACCATAATGCTAACTCATTCTCCCACTCAAAGTCTCCATTTATTTGGTCTTGAGCTTCTGCGACCAGTTTACACAATCCTTGACCCTTAACTAGTTTGGCCTGTTTTATATCTAGATCAAATTCTTGGACAGTTTCCATCCAATTTCCTCTTCTCTCCCCATCTCATATTGAATGAATAGGGATCAGACTACGGGGTGAGGCACGATGACTTTGGTGTGATTTTTTAGGACGTAAGATCTGAAATGTTTTACTGCTTTGTACACTGCATAAGCCTATTTGTCTATAGTAGGGTAATTCAATTCGGCCCCTTGGAGATTAGTTCTCATGAGTGATACCGATGCCTCATTGTTATCATCATCCTCCTGGTTTAAAACTGCAGCTAAGGATTGGTTGGAGGAAAAAATATTTACTAAAGTTGAGACTGCACAACACTGGAGCTTGAGATATGGAAGTCTTGATATTGTTGAAAGCAACTTTTCGCTCATCATCCCACTTAAAATCAACATCCTTGCGAATCATTTTTTGTAAGGGTTTGATGGTTTTTGCGAAATCGGGCGTGAACTTCCTCAAAAAATTAATTTTCCCAAAGAAGGATTGCATGGCCTTTTTGTTGTGGGGTAAGGGAAGTTGAGCTATTGCCTTTATTCATTGTGGATCTATGCGAATTACTTCCTAACATATGGTATGACCTAGTAATTTCCCTTCCTTGGCACCAAATATAGTTTTCTTAGGGTTTAAAGATATTCCATGTTTCCTACACCTTTCAAAAATATGGGTTAGGTGTTAGATGTGGTATTTTCTGTTCTTTGAATACACAGTCACGTCGTCCAAGTATACTAATACACATCTATTAATTAATCCCCAAAAAACTACGTTCATGGCCCTGTGGAAGGTTGCTCCTGCATTAATCAACCTAAAGGGCATGCATTTATAAGCAAAAGTTCCCCACTTGGTTCGGAAGGTAGTTTTCAATCGATCTTCTTCTGAAACTAGAACCTAGTTGTAACCTGAAAAACCATCTAGAAGGGAGAAAATCTCAGAACCAGACACCGTCTACAAGAGTTGTTCCATCGGTGGGACTGGGTAGTTATCCTTTTCTGATGCTCTGTTAAGATTTCCGAAATCTACACACAAGCGAATTTCCCTAGACTTTTTCCTGATAGGAACCAAATTTACTACCCAGGAAGAGTGTCTAACATGAAAGATAATATTAGCATCTAGTAATTTCTTTAGCTCTTGATACACGAGGGGTTCCAAAGATGTATGGTAATTTCTAATCTTTTTTTGAAAGAGTTTTACTTCGGATTTTAATGGGATTGTGTGTTGAATAATACGAGTGTCATAAGTTTTTAATTATTGGTAGGACCATGCAAAAACATCTTGATATTCTATAAAAAGTTTAAGATAGGATTTCCTTTCTTATTTAGAAACTGTTTTTCCTATATTTACAGGCTTAGGGTTTTTCGAGGTTCCTATATTTATAGTCTCGTATATGGGACACAAACTCCCAGTATTTTTGTTTGTTGATCCTTTAAATATTTCCCTCAGGTCGAAAAGGTTCTCCAAATTTGCTACCCCTTTTGATATCGTGTGAAACCTTGGTTTGTTACTAGAGTGATGTGTTTCACCTCTTTGTTAACGAGAATTAGTTTCTTCTAGTTTCTCTTGGAATACTTCATCGTCAATAGCCAAGTCTTTAAAATTTTTCTGATTGGTTAGAAATTCTATAATCTGTTCATCTCCCTCAAAGACCTGCCAATTAGAAATATTATTGGGTACTTATGGTTTGTAGAGTAGTTCCACAGTGAACCTGGAGGCTTCATAGTCTTCTAAAGGGGATAGCCTCGAGGCTGCAGTAGCTAGGGAATCAACAAGAGTATTCTTTTTCCCGGGAGCCGCTGTAATATTAAAGGCATAAAAATGTTCTATTAACCTATGCACTTCCTGTTGATAATTCCTCAGGTGGGGTGAGTTGCAATGTATATTATTCTTTACTTGCCTAACGATAATTTTAGAGTCCTCAAAAACTTTTAGTTCTTTAACGTTTAAGTCTATGGATTTCTTTAGTCCCTGCACCAAAGCTTCATAATCAACAGTATTATTAGTGCATTCAAATTCTAGTCTGCAGGATAGGAAATTCCGCTTCCCCTTTGGGTCAATGAGGATACATCCTACTCCCGACCCTTCTTGCGATTTAGACCCATCAAAGTATAGGGTCCAAACTTGTGAGCAAAATTTATCAACTTCTTCATGCCTAGTTACTTCCTCGTCTCCACCTACCTTGTCTGCGGTTTCCAAAAGAGGTTCTTGATATAAGAGGCTTTATTCCACCGCTATTAGTAGATTCAATTGAAAAGACACTTCAGAGTTTTGAGAGAGAAGTACATCAGATGAGAGAGGGGAGAAATTTCCGAAATCAGAATCGCAGGAGTAGTTTCCTAGCACGGGGAAATTTGCTGACGAGGGTTCGTTGAAGGCTTCTAAATCGATAACAATATGTTTTAGATACCTTTCCCTATCGATTATAATCATGTTGGCATGTACCTTTAATGGAAACCATAGGTGATCCCAGTCCGTGTTAAAGTATCCATTCAATTTCTCAGACTAGTCATGACTAAGTAGCGGTCCATAAGCTTCTGGTATATCTAGTACAATGATGTTAATTACTTGAACAAATTTCAGGTGTGTAGCCATTTTGATCATGAAATCCTTGAATTCCCAAATAACTTTTACTTGAGTTATGTCTAGTTGTATAATGTGTTTATCACTTCTGAGCGAAACTGCATTTAATTTCTTGCAGATAGATAATGGCATGACATTGGAGGATGCCCTTGAGTCGACTAGACAATTATGAATATTTCTGTTGAAGAATTCAAACGCTAAAAGGAAAGGTGGGACAAAAGGATTTCCTTTTTTATCTATAGAGAAAGCGTTCACATTTGGTTTATTCTTTGGATATTTGGGAGCTGGGACTTCCCCTAGGTCGCCGCTTGTTACAGAGGATTCTATTGACTTTAAGGCTTGTCACAAAAAAACCTTTTGTTGGGGAATTCTATACATGTCCATGACCGACACATTATCCTTAAAATTTTTAAAGTCTTCTACTATGTTGTAGTATAGCTTGGGTGACTCCCATGTATGGATCTTTATAAGATTTATTTGAGAGAAAAAAGGTGCTTTTAAGTGATCCACTATTTGTTTTCCCCTCGAAGATTGGACAATGGTAAGGTCATTTGAGACCGGTTGACCCTTACTTAGCGTTTTCACAGCCAAAACCTCAACGGGTGGTTCTTGAACCTCAAATACATAATTGGAAGTCATCGACAAGTCATGATCCCATAAGAACATGGTTGTTTCTTCCGACGACTCAACTTTCTCCTGATTGACGATGTTTACCGCTGAGCCGCTTGATTGTTCGGTAAGGGACACTTCGTCTAGGAACTGATTTTACATTAAATTCATAGCATGCATCCATTGGGGACAATCTCTTTTAGAATTTTTCTCTTGATGATAACTACATAAAGAGTCGGATGCTACATTACTCAGATAGATGTTTAAGTTGGTTGGGGGAGGTTCAATCACTTTGAAAGGTGGGTTTCTCTTGAAAAAGGGTTAATAGGGACTTTGACCTTGGTTTCCTTCCCCGACACTTATCTTCATGTATACGATTTCATTCAAGAATTTATTTATCATCCATTGTAGGTATTCTATGTCTCTGCTTCCCTTTTCGGGACCTTGTTCTATTTGTTTTCCCGGAGGCCCAGTCAACATTAATCCTCTCCTGGGTGGAGGCTGAACTTATTTCTTAACTAGTGAGACCTGACCCTCTTTGCATACCTTCATTTGGAATTAAATCATTTTGGATTCCTCGAAATTCTCATCTAGGGTGTGTTTGTCAGCCCTTTTCACAAACATATAAATAGACGCAGGGAGAGCATTAACATATACCTCAATTTGCAACTCCTGGGTAGGCTTAGCTTCGGGTTGGAATTTGTTTAGGATAGTGGTAAACCATTGATAGAAGTTTTTAAACTTATCTTTTGAACTCATGGTGGTGATGAAGAGTTCATACATCAAATGTCTTGTGGTAGTTTATTCTGCAATTTTTTCTAAAAAATCGTTTTGAAACTTCATCCAACTAGTTATGGACCCTACAGGAAAGTTAAAACACCAAGTCGAGACTGAATTCTCAAAAGTGTAGGGAAAAAGTCTGCATACTACATCCTCAAGTTGTACTTTCATCAGCATTATCGCTAGTATGAAATTTTTAATATGGTATTTAGGCAATCCATAGGTTTCAGGGTCAAAATTGGGAAGTAGTTTTTCTAGATGTCAAGGGAGGTTATGTACCCGTCCTAGGATTTCCAGAGCATCTATGGCCAACCAAGGTTGGTTATTTGGAGGTGGATTTTCCCTCTCTTCATTATTATCACTATTATCCTCCATGTCATCTGATTCTGAAACTGAGTGATCCGAGTTTAACCCTTCCTCGTCACATTCTAAATCGTCTGGTTCAGAGTAGTTTCCTGCTGGTGTTTCAGGGATTAGGTTAAGGGGTTGCTCGATATCAGGGAGGGAAAAATCTATCAGGTCTTCTACTGTGTGAATTTTTTTTTTCTGGGGTTGATACAAGTAGATATCGGTGGCCACCCACCTTTTCCAACTTGCTCAAAACAACTTTCTAGAAATTTTGGCAATTTACTATTTTTAGCAGTTTTTAACTTCCGGGGCCATTTTGAGGGCCTAAATGAATGTTTTTTGGGATAGAGCTTCTCAATGATATTTGAAGGCTCTGATTGATCCCCCAAAATGAATCTCATCGACGATATCTTTCCAACGGGATATCGTGCACCTAAAACGAAGATTGTATGCAAAAGTTACGACCCGAGGAAGTTGATGTACTAACTTACCCAAATGGGGCCCACATGACTTTTGGCGCTTCATCTCCTAGGGTTAGGTTTTTGTATGTATAGGGTTTTTGACATTCCTGTTTATTATAAAAATCCCTTCAGAGCCTCTTTGTAATCATCTTCTTGCAAATGAGTGCAATTGTCGCATCTCTTCTCAGAGATAAGCCACCACCATTCCAACAAGCTTGTTTTCCACTGCATTTTACCGTTTCAACTTATTTCCTTATTGAATAGAAAACCGATTTTACTATATCTCTATTATTCCATGTTAATCATATTTTAATAATATGTATTGATTTTTTTCTTCTCATAAAATCTAGATCAGTGATATCAGAGCGGTCTTCTCCTTGTTGTCTTAATGCATGTTCCCAACAAGGTCAGGGTACAAAGAATTGAGTCTCAAGCTTGTTTCTCTTGAGGAAAAAATATCTTTCACGCCCAAGCGACCTCTCATGGTAGGAGAAAATAAATATGATGGGACATAATATGTTTTCAAAATGTTGCTTGATAAATCCCTCACACAACAAAGGAACTAGATGATGGATAGTTTCGCGCAAATCCTTCGACGACTACCAACATGCGATACATCTTCCTTGAGCGGAGGCACCACCCCTTTCAAGGTAAAAAGAAACTTTGATATTCCTATATTTGAAGGTTAGATAGACTCAGATTCTATAGACAAGTGGTTGAATCTACTAGAATGGTATTTTTCTATCCATAACTTTTCAAATAGAGAAAATATTACTTTTGCACTCCTCAAAGCCGTTTCCCATGTCAAAGATTGGTGTGAAAATTTCTGTGAGAAAAAGGAAACAAATGAACCCTCATTATTTACAGTCGCGGCCACCTGGGAATCCTTTAGGGATGCTATTAAGGAACAATACTACCCTGTCGGAAGTTATGAGCAGTTGTATACCAAATGGACCACATTGCGGTAAGAAAGAGACCAAGCAGTGCCAGAGTTCCAAAATATATTCCATACATTGCGCACCTATATGGGTATCAAAGATTCAGAGCGATATCTAGTGCTAAAGTATCATGGTGCTCTGCATAGATACATCCAGACCGAAATGGAATTTATGGACATCTCGTCCTTGGGTGTGGCCTATCGATATGCCGTCAAAATCAAGCAGAAGCTCAAACAAAAGACACAATAATTTTGGCCTGGGAAATTCTCACAAAAAAATCCAGGAAGGGGCGACCCCAACCCACAGAACAAAGGTCAAAGAAAATATGGACAGTATCAGGACAACCAGTGCAAGATGTAAGCAAATAAAGACACCATAAAGACAAAGAAAGATATCGGGAAGTGGTGCGACTTCCATAAGAGCCCTTGTCATAACACTACTGACTGCCACTCAAAGAAGTCGCTAGTGGCTGAAGTGAAATCCTCTGAATCAGATACGGGTTTTGACTTTGAGTCAAAACCAGAAAGGGGAAGACAGATCATTGATGCGGAACCTAATGCCACTTTTTCTACCACCAAGCTCTAGCCCGGTGAACCAGATGAGCTAGAATAAGGTGAGTGCTTTTTCCATTCACAAATGTGGGTAAAAGGCACCCCACTGCACTTCATCGTTGATAGTGATAGATAGAAGAAACTCATCTCGGTAGAGGTCATCAAGGAGCTGGCCCTGCCAACAACGCCGCACCCACAAACCTACACCATTGGATGGCTCTGCCAAGGAAGCGATATCCGTGTCATCCAACAGTGCCCACTGTCGTACGACATCAAGCCCTTCAAAAACAAGGTATTGTGTGATGTTGCTCCTCTCGAATTTTGTAATTTTATGTTGGGCTAAACTTATTTATGGAAATGTCATGCTATATATGAGTCTAGGCCTCGTAGTTTTATTATTAGTTTGAATAGGAAATTGTACAGGATACCCGAGGCAGTCCCTCCTAGTGCTATTTCCTTGATCTTTTCCAAGCAATGTAGGAAGGTCATCTCTCAGGCCGAGAAATTTGTCTTCTTTGTGATTCTCTCTAAGAGTGAGTGACAAATCGCAGCCACATCCAGGGCCTCCGCGATCGATCTCTCCACAAAAAAAAAGCAAGTGGATAAGGCCGTGGAAGAATACTCATATATCTTCTCCTCTCCTACCGGGGTACCTCTGCACTGCCAGGTCAAGCATCCCATTGATCTGACCCCAGGGGCACCGCTACTCAATGGGCTAGTCTATCTCCGCTCTATGTTAGAAAAGGAGGAGATCAAGAGGCAGATCCAAGAAATTCTCCACAAGGGGCACATGCATCCCAACTTGTCACCTTGTGGGAGCCCAATCGTGATGGTGCAAAAGAAAGACGGAACTTGGCGACTCTGCATTGATTACCGGGCCCTGAATAAAATCAGAGTCCGAAACTGGTACCCGATTCCTCGAATCGATGACCTCCTTGATCATCTCACAGGGGAAAAATACTTCAGTAAGATTGATCTGAAGTCTGGCTACCACTAGGTCCCAATAGAACATACAGATGTATGGAAGAACTCCTTCAAGCTAAAAGAAGGTCCTTTTGAATGGATGGTCATGCCCTTTGGTTTGAAAAATGCTCCATCAACTTTTATGAGGATATTGGATGATATCCTATGACCTTTCACCAATAGTTTTGTAGTGGTGTATCTGGATGACATCCTCATATACATAAATACTTGGGAGGAATACTTGCAACATATTCAACAGGTTCTGCACACTCTGCGGCAACAAAAATTATATGCAACTTGGAAAAATGCTCCTTTGTCATGGACAAGGTCCATTACTTAGGATACATCGTTGATCGACATGGTGTGCATGTGGATCGAGCCAATATCCAAGTCATCCGTGACTAGCCAGCCCCAACCAAACTCATTGAACTTCAGAGCTTCTTGGGCGTCACTAATTTCTATCACAGGTTCATGTTGGGATTCTCTCATATCGCATGGGCCCTCAGTCAACTAACCAGGGGTGGCGGTAAGGAAAAAATTGTGTGGGGTCTATCACAAAAATAAGCCTTTGATAAATTGAAGAAACGTTTGTGCTCTCATCCCCAGTAATTTCATTACCAGACCTGCAACATCCCTTTGAGATTGAGATAGATGCTTCAGACTATGCTGTGGGTGCCATTCTCACTCAACACAACCACCCTGTGGCATATCATAGTGAGACACTATCAGATGCTGTCTATAAGTACCCTAATTACAAAAAAGAAATGTACTCCATTGTGCAAGCCTTCCGCTAGTGGATACATTACATTCTTGGGAAGGAGACAGTCAGCCACACTGATCACAAACCACTACATTTCATGCAGACCTAAGGAAAATTGCAGAATGAGCGCCATTAGAAGTGGTCCACATACTTACAACAGTTCCACCTCAACATCAAGTATAAAACATGAAATACCGATCGAGTTACTGATTTCTTCATCCGACCTCCAGTCACGAAATTCACCATGGTGATAGAATCTTGTGGCCATGAGACCTTTGGATGATCCCACCTCTACGAGGAAAACCCTGAATTCTCCACCACCTACCAAATGTTTGGCGCCAACTCAGTGGATGCTAATTTCCATCTTCTATATGGGTTTTTTTTCCATTTAGGCCATCTCTGCATTCAATCAAGTGAGCATGCGAAGCTGATTTGGGAAGCTCACTACAACCGGGTGGCAAGACACTTTGGCATCAAAAAGATAGTGGAAGTGCTGCAGAAACATTTCTACTAGCCAAAAATTTGACAAGATGTCAACAAGTATATTAGGTCCTGCACCGCTTATGCTATTTCCAAAACGAACACCAATAAATAGGGCCTATAAACCCCTCTACCTACTCCTGACAGGCCATGGGAATCCATCTCAATGGACTACATATCGGGCCTCTCATCCACCAAGAGGGGACATTACTGTGTTTTTGTGGTTTCTGATCTCTTTTCCAATATGGCGATTCTAGCCATCTATAAGAAGAACATCACAGCAAAAGCCACTTGCCAAGATATTCTTTGAATGAGTATGGGTACATTTTGGGATCCCAAAAACCATAATCTCAGACCGTGATAGTTGGTTCCTCAACACAGTCTGGTCGAGCCTCTGGTCACTGCTGGATACCAAGCTCACCAAATCCACTTCCTTCCACCCCCAAAAAGATGGCCAAACCGAGGTCGTCAATTGGATGATCGTACATATCCTATGCATGTACAATTCAAAACACCCCCAAAAATGGGATGAGAGTCTTCCCTATGTCCAACATAGATACAATAGATCCCTACATAGCTCAACTAGCCACAACCCCTTTCATATGGGGTTGGGATTCCAACCATTGGGCCCCATGGATATTGCACTACCCCTGGTGACCACCTAGACCGACTCGTCCCCTGCTCCACCAGAAGCTGACAAAGCCACTCGGTTCATTGAGAGGATCCAACATATCTGCCAACATGTTCAATATATTCTATATAATTCTAATGCCAAGTACAAGCAACGCCATGATCAACATCAGGTGCCACATAAGTTTCAGGTGGGAGACAAAGTTTGGTTGCACTTGCAGATAGAATGCCTTACAAATCCCTATCAAAAGATTTTCCCACTCCGTTATGGGCTGTACACCATCACCAAGGCTGTGGATGACAATGTTTTTGAGATCAACATTCCCCCTTTCCTTGGCCTACACCCAGTATTCAACGTGGCTCTCCTTCGACCATATTTCCCACCATTATTGGACACCTTAAAGATACCAGAGCAGTTGAAACAAAAATAGCTCAACCACGACTGCATGAAACATGCATGAATTTATCATATTGTGGACACACATATCAAGGGCACTCAACAAAAAATAATCCAACTTTATCGAGTCATCAAAGCAGGGCAACTCCTGCACCAAGGCAAGTGGCTCACCCAGATCCAAATTCTACAAAAATTTCCTCATCTGATGGGGGAAATCAATGCAATGGATACCATTGATTTTTAAGGAGGGAGGATTGATCTAGGTGGATATAGGTGTCCACCCACCTTTTCCAACTCCCTCAAAACAACTTTCTGGCAATTTATTATTTTTAGCAGTTTTTAACTTCTGGGGCCATTTTGAGGGCCTAAATGAAGGTTTTTTGGGATCGATATTCTCAACAAAATGGAAAATATATAATTGAGCCCCAAAAATGAATCTCCTCTATTATACCTTTCCAACGGGCTATCATGCGCCTAAAATAGAGATCGTATGAAAAAGTTACGACCCCAGGAAGTTGATGTACTAACTCACCCAAATGGGGCCCACATGAATTTTGGCGCTTCATGTCCTAGGGTTATGTTTTTGGATGTCTAGGGTTTTTGAAAATCTTGTTTATTGTAAAAATTCCTTCATAGCCTCATTTTAATCATCTTCTTGCGAATGAGCGCAACCGTCACATCTCTTCTCAGAGATAAGCTGCCACCATTCCAACAAGCTTATTTTTCGTTGCATTTTACAGTTTCAGCTTATTTCCTTTTTGAATAGAAAACCAATTTTACTGTATCTCTGTTATTCTATTTTAAGAATCTTTTAAAAATATGTATTCATTTCGTTCTGCTCATAAAATTCAGATCAGGGGTATCGAACACTAGTCTGCTTATTTGTTTTCTACAAGGAAGTAACGGGGCTAAGGGAAACGATCCAATTTTCCGAGTGTAAGCTCTTATGATTCTCATGAATTGGTTCAAATCCTTGTGAGGAAGATCATAAGGTATTTGAGGGAATAGGTTTTCTTCCTCATGCTAGGGTGAGTTACTTGTGTCAGGAGTACTCTTTGTATGTGGGTTGTCTTGAGAATGACTAGCCATGCATGTGGGCTGTTTTGAATCTGTAGGCTATGTGGGATATTATGTCAGAAATATTGTTATCCATTCATTCATCAGGCCCTCCTTCTAGCACCATTTTTTTTGAGGTGTCTTAGATCCCTTAAACTCAACAGTAGGAACCAAACCCGCCTTAGAGGCCCAATTAGACTCTGCAACATTTGATGGTGGAATGGTTCTCCAGATATTTCGATCTAGCTAATTTATCGATGGGATTTACTTGGTGATTGACATGATATGTTCCTATGAAACTTCCTCCTTCAGTTTAAACGTTCTCTTTTTTGTCTTTTCTTTTATTAGATGAGTCTGATAAAAATATGTGTGCTGGTATAAACCAACTGGTAGAAGGGATTCTTAACTACTGAAGACGACTGAGCTTGGGATAAAACTCGTGCTCAAGCATGTAGACAAAGATTTTGACACCTATTACAAGCCTAGTACTAATACATTAACTTGCTGGTATTTCATCATTGACTAATATACAATTATCGTAAGAAAAACACGCATGTAATGAAATGATGGAAAGAAAAATAGTTTACTTATCTCTAACATTAATCACACATTAACAAAATGATTTGATTTCCATCATTAAGGACAAAAGAAATGCAAAGATATTGAAACATATAACTTATTAATAGATTCATAAACTCTTACTCATTACAACATCAATTACTGAAATAAAGTTGGAAGTAATTCCTCCTCAATCCAATCACATAACGCATTTGATGAAAAACATAATTTAGTCTCCAATATTTTGTTTCCTGTGCGCTGCTGGATTTATTATAGCAACATGGAAAACACAATGTTGTTTTCCTGGTGTGTCTTTTTATCCTTTGTCTGCTAGAGAGACTCATACCTAGCTGCATATCACTTCCCTACTCTGTCTAGGAATGGTGAGAACTTAGGCTCCTGCCACCCTTCCAAAGCTATCAATATCATTAACGAGGAGTAATGGAATTCGGTTCCATTTTCCTGTGCATCGTGACATTCAAGCATGAATTGGTTCGATAGGTACCCTGCCCAGCTGAAATTCATCCCCTTTGCGCACTGCACTACTACTGCAATCACTTCTACCGACGCTTCCTCTCTACGAAATTTTCTTAGCAGCCTACAGGCCGTTAGATTACTAGCGAATCTTGTGGCGTCATCGTTGATTTCTTTGATGACAATTCCTCTATTCCCCTTGGTCGTACCGAACTGTGCCTTCACTTGTTCTGCCAGTTATTTCTCACGTGCTTTTTTTTCCAAGAATTCTTCCAGCGATGCGCCAACTATAGGAAATCTAGTTGTTTTTTCAATTGATTCCATATCAATATGTACTGGTCTATCCATCCAAATAATGCCTCCATGGACCTAGGCGACCAACTTCTTAACGCACAGATCGACATTATTACCACGCCCAAAATGTGGTATGTCCAACAGGTTCATTATATCTGAGTTATACAGCCTCGTAATCCACTACGCGAGCTCTAACACTGGCCTTCCTGGGGGTCGAATATCCCATGTGTTGATCATATAGTTTTCCTCAGACAATTTTGGAAATTTGGCCGTGTCATGTAAGTCATGGTTCACATACCTCAACTTTGGTACCTTCCCCAACATGTCATCGACAGTGGGGAATATGCCTAGAAGGAATGGAAGGGTAATTTCCATACTGTTAGGGGTCTTTCTTTTCTGCTCCGCAACATACATGCCTGCCTCTGCTGCTTCTGTTCCCTCTTCCTCCCCATCCAACTTTGGCTGATTGGTGATGTCTTCAACCAATACTTCGTCTTGTTCCTGGGACTTTCACAGTCCCACTATGTCATCTGGTCTCATCGACATCTCAGGGTTAGGGTTTGAACCCCCATTTTCGGCCTTGGAGCTCTACCCTATCTCTCCTTGCTGCACTGTAGGGATATCTTCCTCGACTTGCATTGGGATAATTTATTCTGGGTCCGAGGTGGTCACGTCCTCGATATCGACTATATTCTCAGGCTGCTGCATCCTCTCTTTGAGACTTTGGCCTTGTCGGGTGACCTAGACAAACTGGCCTAAAAACCCAAAATTCGGTGGAGTCATCCTTTGTAACTATTGCAACCTCGACTTGCTACTTCGACGATTGAAAACTAGGGCACAGGTTCTCTTTCTCACTTTGATATCGAAATTTGCTAAGTGTTGAATAAATCTACACTTTCCACCTTTTATAGACTAGGTTATGTTCACTGTTACTTTTTGCATGCATTTGCTCCAAGTTTACTTTTCGCTGCGCGTGGTCTTCTGATATATTTCATGGTAATTACTGCACGATACTTTTCCCCATTTTTTTTGTATTTTCTCTACTTTCTCTATTTTTTATTTTTGTATTTATTTTTCCCTCTTTTTCTCCTTTTTATATCTTTTTTTGTCACTATTTTGTCCTAGCTTCTCCTATAATACACTATGTACATGTTCTTCTTACCGTGCTGTATCTCTTAAGGGCTAGGAGGTCGATTGTACCTGTATAGTTTCAGTCGACTCCCATTGATCAATCCTTTCTGTTATGTGACTCCCAAGTCTTTTAACTATACATATCCAACATTTGTGATTGTCTTCACTTCATATGGCCCCAACCATTGCATTTTGAATTTAGCCGGATGCTGAAAACATTTAGTGTCATAGAGAAAGACTAGGTATCCCTCCTTGAAACTCTTCCTCTTGATATGTCTATCATGCTAATCTTTGTCTCTTGCTTTCTGTACTTTTGTTGGATTACTGAGAGGGGGGGTGAATCAATAATAGAGAAATTTAATCCTTTTTAACCATATGATCCAAGTGTTATATCAATGAAGCATTATCATCCAATAACTATAGAGTAAATAAGCAATGAACAAATGAACAAACATACACATACACAATACACCAGTGTTTTACGTCAAAACCCAAATGGAGAGAAAACCACAGAATGCTTTTTGTTATATGTCTTGAAGAATTACATTCATTGGAAGCACCAACTTCCTTTATTTTCCAGCTGCATCTAGAAGGAGGCTCCAACCCCCTAGTTTCTCAAGCTACAACCTGAGGGAAGATCCAACTCCCAAATTCTCTGG